>JANHGN010005128.1:0-18632 GCA_024605025.1 Megaceryle maxima | reverse complement strand
GGGGTTGGAGGGTGGGCAGCGGCCCGGGGGCCGGCTGCGCGTGCGCGTGGTGGGGGGGGGGGGGGGCAGGGGGTCCATGCGGGCACCTGCGCCGTGCCAACGCTAATCTGTTTGTCTAGGCAAAGATACAAACCCTTATTTTTAAATTTTTTTTTGCCAGCAGAAAAGTAACTACAGTGACTACGAACAAATTCTCACCGCCCGGAGAGAGTGGGTGGTGCAGGAGCAGAGAGGCTCTCTACCCCTCTACCCCTTCTTGTCTATAAGCCTGTATATTCATTCTGAGTTCGTGGATTTAAGGGAGAAAAAAAAAAAAAAAAAAAACCACAAACAAAATAATAATAAAAAAAAGAAAGTGTGATGTTAGAAGAAAGCAATCGTCCCGTGCGTGCTGTTCGGTTTTACACTTCCCGAGTCGCAGTCTGTGGTGCTTTCGTAGGCAGTGCGAAGTCCGTGTTCCGTGTGTCCGTAGTCCGTGTAGCAGTGGGTAGAGTCTGCACTCTGGATAAAGCAGGGAGAATTCTGACCCGGTCTCTTCAGTGCCTTATCACAAAGTGCATGTATCCGACCGAGGGACGGCCGCGCCCGCAGCACCGCGCTGCCCGGCGGGACCCGCGCCGACGCTGGGAATGGCCTTACTGGGAGCGGGGATGGAGAGGGAGCTGCCTGGGCATCGCCCCAGCGACAGAGCCTGGGGGGGTTAGGAGCTCGGGGAGGGAGGGAGGGGAGGGAGGGGGCTGGGGAGAGGTGCCAAGCGAAGTTGACAAATGACCTCGCCATTTTCACAGAGCAAGGTAGAAAACGGGAGGAAGTGCCTGGATGGACGTCAGCGAAATCCTGTTTCCCGTAGTTGAGCTTCAGCGAGCGAGGACTTCAGGGTCATACCTTAGAGTGAGGTTTTTAACAGACTGTGTGTGTTCCGTGCTGGTCGAGCTCTGTCCTTAGCCCAGCCCGCACCCAGGTGTTGCTGAGCCATCGACGTTACATAGGAACCAAATTTTCAGGATGGGGTCGGGGCCTCCCTCCAGCGGCCGGGGACCCTCCCTCGCCTTCTGACGAAAGGCTGCGCGTATGAAACCATCCCCCGCCTCCAAACTAACTCGCGTAACACATAGAGTCAGCGATGTGTTGTTATTCTATTTTGTATATTAAACGAAGGGTATATACCGGGGACAAATCGTATATCATACCTGTGTATGACATTATTAAAAAAAAAAAATCATTATTTTTATCACAGTAATTTTAAACAGCATAAAAAAAAAAAATTTAAACCAGTGACTCCTGTTTAAAAATAAAAAGTTGTAGTTTTTTATTCATGCTGAATAATTCTGTAGTAACAAGTCTGTAGTTTTCACCTACTCAGTGAAATGTTGGACTGTAAAAGCTTGTGTGGAATTGTTGAACATTTATTTTTTCATTTAAATTTGCTGTTCTGGTAATACAAAGCCACACATCTGTACAGAAGTTGCGGTAAATGTGAGCCATTTACAGCAATGCCGAATAATGGACAGAAACCATATAATAAAATTCTGCTTTTTTCATTACACGGCTCCAGAATGTTTTTGTCGAGTTCTTGGGGTGTGCCTGGAGATGTTTGGTTCTGACGACGTTTCCGTTTCGCCTCGTACGCAGCAATCCTTTCCACAAAAGCTAATTGCTGCTGGGGTGATGTTCGAGAGCAGGAGGATTTCTGATGATTAAGTTCAGGTTAACAGTTTAATCAAAAATCATTACTTGCATTTCCCCAGTCGGATTTGCTGTTGCCTTTCTAATGTCCGTTCTCCAGAGGGAAGCGTACCGTGGATTTCTAAGGGACTCAAAAGCAGGTCTGTGCATCTGAGCACATTGACGGGTGTCCACACTGGATGGGTGGGTGGATAGAGAGAGAGAGAGAATAATGATACATAATAATGATGATGATGATAGATAGATAGATAGATAGATAGATAATGATAGGTTTTGATTGATAGATAATAGATGACAGGTAGGTAGGTAGATAGATAGATAGATAGATGATAGATAATGATAGGTTATAATAGATAGATAGATAGATAGATAGATAGATAATCTCTCATATGAAGACAGGCAGAGGGAGTTGGGGATGTTCAGCCTGGAGAAGAGAAGGCTCTGGGGGCACCTTCTAGTGACCTCCAGTACCTGAAGGGGGCCTACATGAAGGCAGGAGAAGGTCTATTCAAAGGGGTTTGTAATGATGGGACAAGGAGCAGTGGTTTTACGTTGGGAAAGGAGGGGTTTAGACTGGATATTAGAAAAAGGTTCTTTAATCTGAGGGTGACAGACACTGGACTGGGCTGCCCAGAGAGCTGGTGGAGGCCCCATCCCTGGAGTCAGTCAAGGTCAGGCTCGATGGGGCTCTGAGCAACCTGCCCTGGGTAGAGATGTCCCTGCTTGTGTAGAGAGGTTGGATCAGATGACCTCTAGAGGTCCCTTCCAGCCTAGAACATTCCATGATTCTATGATGATAGATTATGATAGATAGATAGATAGACAGATAGACAGATAGATAGACAGATAGACAGATAGATAGATTATGATTGATAGATAGATAGATAAATAGATAGATAGATAGATAGATGATCAATCCCCCAGTCACCTTTAGGCCCTCCCTTGCAGAAGGGCTACTCTGACAGGTGTGTTTGCCCTGGGTTTGGGGGTTTCTCATGGGTGGTTGCACCATGTGGAGGTGTCTGCGCAGGGCACAGAGCCCGAGAGCCTTCGGAAGCAGTGAGGGGGGGGAGGGAGGGGCCTGGACAAGATCCCAGGAGCCCAGTCTGAGGGGTTGAACCACCCTTGGACCAGCAGGATGGGACCCTGAATAATAGGTGTGTAACTTTCCAACAGCAGAATTTATCCAAGCTTGTGAAAAATTATCTCCTGAATTAGCAAAGCTGAAAAACACCTCTGTGTGGCTGTGGGTGGGGGGTGAGGATGATGTGCTTGGTACTCAAAGTCTCACAGCCCTGGAACAACAAACGCTGCCACAGGATCCTTTTCCTGCCCTGTGACCAGTTGTGTTTTTAAAAAGCAAAGTATCTTCAAACCCTCAGTAAATAAAGCAACTGAACTGTTTTCGTTAGCGTGGCTCACGCCTCTACCCCCGTGGAATAGCAGTGTGAGATTCGTGCTATAATAAAATCTCACTTAATAGCAGCATAAAATGCCAACCTCCCAGCAGGGAATGATCTCTTTGAATTGTTTGCAATTAAAACAAAGGCTCGTATAAATTTCAGTTTGGTCCTTTCCAAGCTTGATGGCTGTAGGTTGGTGTCAGGAGGCAGCACAGGATTTGCAATGAGCACGTGTATTCATGTAACGCTTAGGAAAAGATGCTTCAAGGAGACAGATCAGATATTAAGGTGAAATAACAGCTTTATGGCTACAGCACCAGCTCACGGTCTCCAAGACACCTCATGGCAGAGAACATCACTTATGAGGTGTCTTCACATTCCACCCGAAATCTGACGTGTCCTATTGCATTTACAAAATTACTGACGTCGGAGGTACCTGCGGAATGACTGATACAAAACCAGGACCTGCTCCATGGTGGGGTCTCTGCATCTCCCCCTCCCACCACATCGGCCGCTGCTCAGAGCGTGTGCAAGGGGACGTGGTGCTGTCCTGCCCTGTCCTGCCCTGGTTTGGAGTGGGTGGTGCTGAGCTGCAGGGGCACAGGCAGCTCCTCTCACCTCCCACCTTATTCTGCAGTGCTTTCTTGGCCTCCGTCTTCACAAAAATTCAGATGAAACCCAGCATGAGATTGAAATTCATGGGGTTTTGTTTTGTTCACTTTATCCCCCTAAACCGATGGCATTTTCAGACCGGTTTGGAAAAGATGCCATTAAATGCCATTTTTACAGTTGTGGCATTTAAGATTTCCCAGCTCTTGACGTCATGTTGGCCTCTGGGACAGCCCACAATGCCCTGGGTTACTCTTAGCTGTCCCCCTGCTTCAGCATGAGGTTCTGTTGTGCTCCAGGCACACCCAGTTTTGCTACATAGGGCACAAGTGATGGATTTCTGCAGAAGAAGCCTCCTTGGCTGTACAGTTGCTCGTTATCCCGCAGCGGGCTCCAGGACATTCCTAGTGCTGGTGCTTCTGCGGAGCTCCCCTCGATGGACTGGCCTTGGAGGGTACCCAGGACTCCTCAGGTTCTGCGGTGCTGCCGTTGGGATCCTGACCCTTTCAAATCCATAAATCCAAGACTTCACCATTGCTGGCTCCTTCAGATCCAGCTGCCCTTCAGCCTAGGGGGGGGGCAGTTGTGCCAGTACCTGTGTCCCCTGGAACAGCAGCTGGGTGCTGGTCCCTGGGCTCCCACCACTCACCTTGTCCTGCCCCTTAGACCCAGCCCCAAGGCAGCCACACGCTAAGACCAGCTCAGGATGGGGCTCCCGGGCTGCCCTGCTGCCTCTGACCCCACTGATCCCGGGGCACTGTCCCACGCGCCCATCGCCGCTGCCGTGTGTGCCCAGGCTGCCTGACCCTGTGTCCCTCTGGTCATCCACCCTCTGCCTGACCCCAGCTCTCCCCACCATCTCTTCCAGTCCCAGCAGGGGACAACTGAAGCTTGAGCAACTTATTGGCAGAGGTCTGGTGACTCCTCGCCAGGAGAAGTGGCTTGGTTTGTGTCCGATGGCTCTCAGGGGTCTCTCCCAACGTCCCTCGGCGCTGCCCGGGCAGAGGAGCCGTGGGGCTGAGCTCCCAGTGACCAACCTCCCTGCCTGGCTACTGAGCCCTGGTGCTCCAGGGAGAGGTGGCCTCATCCAGGCACGAGTGCAGCAGAGACCTTCTTCCAGCACCTCCGGGGGCCTTCACCGGGACAGATGGTGGGTGAAGCTGAGGAGCAGACCCAGGGCCACTGTCCCTCCAGGCTGTGCACCATGCAGGTGCCCACCGGTGACAAACCAGCAGGTACCTGATGTTGAACCATGTGCCCCTTGAGGGCACTGTCTGGCTTCGCTTCCACAGGACCATGTGCCAACAAGTTCAGTCCTTTCCCTTCTCAAGATGACTGAAAAATTTCATTTATTGGTGGACCTGAAACCATTAGAGAGGATGTGCACATTTTAAAATAAAAAACAAATGTAAAACTTGTCAAAGTGTAACTGGAGGAGCTGCAAGCAGAGAAACCCTCTATGGGGGATTAAAAGTTGGTTGATCTCAAGTGTCCAGGCCCATGGAAAAGCTGATAAGAAAAACCCAACTTGCTGTGAAGCGGAACTGGAGGCGTGGTGGAGGTGACTATTTGCCACATCCTAGGCTTGGCCCTGTTCCAGAGCGTAATTAAGGATATTCTCCGAGGTCACAACGGGGAACTTTAAGTTTAAAAAATAACAAGTAAGTGGAATCCTTCTAATTATAGGCTCTGTTGATTCAAGATCAAACCACACAAAAAGATGGAGGGAAAATTGCTGAGGCAGCATCGAACGCGGCCACTAATTGCGCTGCTAATGCGACAGGACAGGGGCTGCACTCTGTGTTTGATGGGATACATGCCGGAAAAAAGCGACTTGTTGTGCCCAGTGAGGTGAAGTGGGCACCACTGGGAGCTGCTGCTGCAGGAGATGAGCGAGGGGGACTTGGAGCTCCTCCCAGCCTCCTGCTGAACGCAGCTTAGAAAAGACAGGCTTGGGAGGGGTGGGGGGGTGGTTCTTTTTTTCCCTTTCCTAGCACTTGCTGGGAGGTTTTTTTGGGTTTGGCTCGAGAGGGATGTTTCTTTGTCTTGAGAAGAATGAGTGTGAGCGGGCTCGGTGCCGGGTGGCTGTGGGACAGCTCGTCCCGCTCTGCCACAGCAGCCCAGTAGAAGCTCCCGGGCCCGACTGGCTGCACTGGGACGGGCTGGTGATCTTAGGGGTGAAAACTCCCTCTTGGTCCCGTTCCCAGTGAAAGCCACATGGCACTGGCTAGGAGCTGGGAGAGCTCCACTACCCCAGTGCCCCCTGCAAGGGGCTGCAGCAGCAGGGCCAGGGCAGCTAAACTCTTTGCAAGATTTTTTTCGTAGAATCCCAGACTGGTTTGGGTGGGAAGGGACCTTCCAAGCTCATCTGGTCCAACCCCCTGCAGGGAGCAGGGCCATCTGCAACCAGAGCAGGGTGCTCAGAGCACCAGCCAACCTCCCCTGGGATGGTGCCAGGGATGGGGCAGCCACCACCTCTCTGGGCAGCCTGGGCCAGGCTCTCCCCACCCTCAGCCACAAGTCCACAGAGGGCTGAGCCCACTGTCCCTGTCCCCACCATGGGGGCCACCAGGAGCACCATGTCCCACCCACAGTTGTGCACCTGCAAGAAGGAACCCTAAGTTGAAAACCATCGCTTTGTAATTCCTGTTTTCTTTCACTCTCATTTCTTTCTTCCCCTCTTTGGCTTTCAGGCCATGTGTCTGGAGCTGAGCTGCGCCTGCTCCTACCACAGATGAAAAAAAGCACCTTTCCACAAGGCTCAAAGAGAGCAATTACCAACCCAACACAGAAAGCCAACCAACCCAGCACTTGGCAAACCTGAGACTTGATGGATGTTGCTTTCACACCCTCCCCCCTTTGGTGGAGCTGCTTCTTCCCAGGTGGAGTGGGGGTGGGGGGGGTGTCAGGCCCCTCACCCTCCTGCACCCCCTGCCCCAGGGACAAATCCTGCCCCTCTTGGGGTCAATGGGCTGACAGCACAGCAGGGACCACCCCCCTGCACAGGTGGAGGCCAGAGGGTCCCTGCTTGGGAACCAGACTCATGGAGCCATTACCCCCCCCCCCCGACTCCCCCCGCCACGGCCATCACTTGCTCCCATGGCACCCGCCCACGGCTGCTGGGATTTGCTGAGCATAATGGGTCTGAAAAAGCTCAAAGCTGTTGGTCTAAATATATCATTGTTGCTGGGGAAATAAATAATAAACAGAGGAGCGATTATGATCTCGTGGTGTAATTGGTTCCCCGTATTGTGGCCAGAGGGCCGGACCCGGGTGTTTCGGAGGAGCAGGCGATGCAGGTACCAGGCCAACACAGCAACATTTGTTTAACAATAAGAACAAAAAAAATGAAACTAACCAAAAACTCAATAAAACCCAACCAAAACCAAATTAAAAACAAACCAAAGCAAAAAAAAAGCAAACAAAAAAAAACCCAAAAACCAAACAAAAAACCCCAAAACCCCCACTAAAACCAAGGCAGGCGCAGGGCAGAAGCAGCACATGCATTGCCTGGCCCCAAGTATATTGGTTATAAATTATGACTGCAGCAAAATTAACAAGCTCTACAAAGCCACGTGCAAAATACATCAAGCAGAAGGGTTGGTTGGGTTTTTTTGTTTTTTTTTTCCTTCCCCCCCCCTTCGTCCCTCCCCTGCACAGGCAGCTCCAGGGAGGAAGACTCTGCAGCCAAGGGGAGGAGGCAGCAGCCACCCCGGTGCCTCCCCAGCCCCTCACCCCTTGCTGGTCCTGGGCAGAGGTGCCAGCGCCCCAGGATCCTGCGAGGAGGGCAGCGGGTGACATTCTGCAGCGAGGGGCCTGGCTGGCGGCCAGGACGGTGGCTTTCCCTCAGGAGCAGGTTTTAGGTAAACAACGTTAGAATAAACGTGTTTGCACAAGAGCCGCTCGGCAGCGGCTGGAAATACGAGTTCAAACCCAAACCCACAGCCACCAGCAGCGGCAGGTCCTGGCTGGCTGGGCGTGGGGTGTCACCAAGCCCATCAGCCCCACCGGGCTCCCCGTAGCCTCAACCCCTCTGGGACGGCCCCGGGCACCTTGTGCCATGGCAGAGTGAGCCATGGCCACGGCGTTTCTCAGTGGGGGGCCTAAGAAACCCTCTTCGGTGGCTGCCTCAGGGACAGATTGCAGCCAGGCACGTGGATGGTGTTGTCCCATCAATGAAAACTAAGAACTTAGCTAAAGCTCCAGCAGTTTTCCTTCAAACCCCCCCACCTCTCCCACCGAGTTGTGCACAAAGCTCATGATCTGCTTTGGGTCACGGGAACCCTCCCTTCTGGTGCTGCTCCCGAGCTTGCTGCAGCCATAGCGAGATGTGGTGGGAGCGCAGCAGGGCGGTGGGTATGGGGGGGCAGGGGGGTGACATGAAGACCCGTGGGGTCTGAAAGCTTTTGCAGCGTGACCCTGACTGCAGCTGGACACACCAGCACCGGGGTGGCTCTGCCACTCCTCCCAGCCTGGGCAGAGCCTCCCCAGAGCAGGACATCGTCAGAAACAAAAACTGGGATTAAAAGCGAGCAGAGCGAAGGGGCCAAGCTGGGCACCCACCCCCACTGGCACAGCCGTGCCTGCCGGGGGGGGGCTCTGCTGCTCTGGGGCTCATTTGCGGTGCCATTGTCATTGCCCGTCCCATCTTCTCCTTAACTCCCAGGTAGCTGTTAGGGGAAGCTCTGATCAATTAGCAGATATTTGATTATCTAATTGTCGGGGGGGGGGCGGGGTGGGCGTGCAACTCGATCTTGGTGTGGAGCAGGGAAAGGGGAGCAGCTGAGGGGATGCAGTGCAGAGTTGGGGAGCTTGGGCCGGGGGGGGAAATGTCCTGGGGAGATGAACCACACGTTGGCAGGGACACAGAAACCTCCCTATGAAAGTGGATTTATTTGGACCTGGCCAGAGCTCCCATGTCCAGAACATCCTCCCAGCCTTCCCCACACAATTTGCACTCCACAGCAGATTTCCAGAGCCCCCGGCTGCTGGGGTTTTTCTTCCCTTCCTGAGTGCGTCAGCGAGTTTTAGAGCCCAGGTGCGATTTTCTAGACCCCTTTGTCTGAGGTTTAGGAGCAAGAATAAGCTTCATTATCAGAAGGGAGGGTTTCTAATCAGTAATGGGTAGGTGCTACCTCGTCAACCCTCAAACAGTTGTGCTAAATTACAAGCTGCTTTGCTGTGCTTGTCTTCAAATTATCAGCTTTTCACCCAGAGAATAAAACTTTAAACAGCTATTTCTTAAAAAAAAAAAAAAAAAAAAAAAAGCACAACCCTTGCTTTTAATCTTTATTTCCCAAAAGCTAAAACCTTGAATTAGCCCAAATGTACAAACTATAATTGCTTTGAGGTTTCTGGTTCATTAGAATAATTAAAATACCATCCGCTTGCTAAGCAGAACACGTCCCTTCAGCGCGGGGCTTGGGCTGGTTTTTCATAGGTAACGTTGCTCAGCTGCAGCCCAGTCTGGCTGCAGCCAGTGCTGCATGGATCCAGTGACAACCTCTTGGGTGCGGGTGCTGCTCGAGCTCTTGCCATCACACGCAGGGTACCAGCTGGCCGTGGTCAGGCAGAGCCACGGGGGTGGGTCCATCGTCCTCCGGTGGGGAGAGCACCCCGGGGCTGCTGCCCGACCTGCCCTGTGGGAAAGCTGCTGGGGGAATCGCTCGGTGCCGGCAGGAATGGCCAGGGCTGAGGGGTGGGTGAGGATGTGGTCCCCACCGAGCAGCCACTGACCCCATCCGTCACAGAGGCACCCACGAAACACCCACAAAACTGCCCAAAGTCCGGATGTAGCCCAACCAAAAACTGCCCAGCACTCTGATGGACCCAAGTAACTCACCAGTTCAGACATCGGGCGGGAATGGGACTCCCCGGTTCATTCCTAACTTTTGTGAATGTTCTTTCAGCAAATGACCCAAAACGTGCACAGGGGACCGACTGCACCAGCTCTCCGGGGGGCTCTCTTTAGCCCTGCACCAGTCTGAACTGGGGCATCTGATTAAGTAGCTGGGGGCAGGGGCAGGCTAAGGGAATGGCCTCGAAGCCCTGAGCTGAGTTGGGTCCTCAGCAAGCCCCGGTCAGTCTTTGTCAGGGCAGGTGCATCGGCCACACCATTCCCGTGTGGCACCACGAGGGGCACGGCCGGGGACACCCACCAGTGGGCCGGGTGGAGCTGTAACACCTGCGAGTTCCTCACACCTTAAACCACGACACAGACACTCGGTCTGCTCCAGCCATTAAACCCTGTGCCACCTGAGGTGCCCTCGCTCCCTCCTGCTCCTGGAGGTCTGGCTGGGGAGGGACACGTTGCTTCTTCTGGGACATGGTCCTCTGGCTTTGTGGCTTTTCACAGCCACCAGCACCCCCCCGAAACTCTCGCATGTATTTATGGGATTTAAACCCCAGGGGAGATGGGATTTCTTCAGGAGCAAAGCAAGTGAGCAGCGTCCCAGCAGCGATAAACTTCTGACCGAGCGCAGGGAGGGTGCAGCCGCTGCCGGCACCTCCTGCCAAGTGCCGTCATCCGTCAGGAATGGCCCGGCCGGCTCCCGCTCGGGCACCGCCAGGTCCCCGTGACCCAGGAGGGGAAATTGCTCTGCTCCCCTCCCACCTCACCCTGGGTCTGCTGGGACCCTGCTGTGGGCAGGTGCCCTGTGGGGGCTGAGCAACCCCCGTGGCCCCGCAGCCCGTCCGGGTGCTGTCTTTTGTCGGGCAGGTCTATGGGGTGTCACTGCTGCAGCAGAAGAGAAAACAAACAAACAAACAAACCCAAACCCCACCCCTGTGCTGCTTTTAGAGCAGCCTGAGAGAGGTGACGTGAGATGCTGGGCTCCTTTGGCCTTCAAATATAAACAGCTATCAAAATAAAATTCAAACATCATCCCTGAAGGGTGCCAGTGCCTCTGCCCAGCTCCATGGGGACGATGCCCCCAGCCCCTCGATGGGTGCCTGGGGCCAGGGCCGAGGGAGCCACTGCCCCTTCCCCAGCTCTGCTCCCTTTGGGTCCCGTTCAGAGCACATCGTTCGCAGCCCTCCCCAGCCCACCGACACGGGTCACAGGCTCGACCTGCAAGTGCCTCTTTTGGGTTTTTTTCCTGCCAGCACCGCTCGCCTCGCTCACACCTCCATCCCTGGCTCCAGAGCAAGCGACAATGCTGAAATACTGCTGAAAAAAGATTTAAAAGAAAAAGGAAAAAGAAGAGATTTGTGTCCTGTGTCCCACGGGGCAGATGCCTCCAGCAGCCCCCAGCTGTGGGTGCCCCACTCAGGGGACAGGGTTCCTGGGGGTGGCTGTGGGTTGGGGGCTGATGGGACCCCTGCTTGTGCCAGCAAAGCTTGTGACACAGCCTCAGAACCCCTGAGCAAGCACCTTCTGGGCCCGTGGAGAAAAGCTGATGGGTCACCAAGCCTGCACAGGTGTCAGGGGAGGACAGTGCCCAGCATTGTGCTTTGGCCAGCTGCAAGGAGCCCCCTGACCAAATCCCACCCTTCCCTGGACAGCAGCTCCCAGGAAACTCCCCCCTTCTCCCAGTACTGCCCTGGGAGGGGTGCAGGCCAGTGGAGGAGAGTCCTAATGCCAAACAAAACTCTCCTGCAAACTAATCTGGAATTCTGTAATTCACTGAACGCGGCTGCCGAGGGCAGTGGTGGGGTCCCCATGCTTTGGGAGGGTTGGAAGGGCTTGGCAGGTGCAACCCCTTCAGCGCCCAATGTTTTGGTAGCTGGTCACAGCATCTCCCAGCAGCGGGGACCAGCAGAAGCCCCTCTGCAGCTCCAAGTGCTGGCACTGAGGACCAAGCAGCCACAACCCCCTCGTCGCAGCGCTAACCGAGCGCTGTGAGCGGCTACGGCGCACGGCTGTAATTATCTGTAATGGTCTGGGCTGCTCTTCAGGCCACCGAACTTGGCAGAAGTCTTCTCGAGACAAGACAATTACCAGGAGGATGTTTTGTCTGACTGCGGAGCCAGATGGGAATCTGAAAAATTCATGGCCAGAGTCTGAAATTGTTGCTCTTACTGAGTAATGGCCTGCTGGGAAAAAACACCCAACTGCAACCCATTCCAACCCCACCCCAACTCCAACCCCAACCCAACTCCAGCTCCAGTTGAACCCAACCCAATCCACCCCAAGCCCTCAGCAGGGCACCAGGAGCTGAGACAGGAACTCCAGCAGCAGCTGGGTGCTCCCAAACCATCCAAGGTGCTTCACGTCCTGCTGCAAACCCCCACAAAAATCAGTAAAGAGACAAGGGCCAGCAGCTCAACCATGGGCCCCTGGGGAACCTCCCATGTCAGTGGCCACCAGCACACAGGCACCAAGGCTGGGGCACAGTGGCCCAGTCATGGCCAACCTGCGGGACTCGCAGCACGACTTGAAACACGGCAGGACTGCACCCCGAGCCCTGTTTGAGATGTTTCTTCAGATAGTGGTGCACTGGGTCTTTTTTCTTTGGTTTAATGTCTAAAACAACGGGACAGGGAACACAGGAAAGACTTCACCTCTCGGCAAGTCCAGCTATCCTGCTTGCTTATAATTTTGACTGATGACTTTAATATTAAGCACCAAATACCATGTCAAGCTGGTTTAAAAAAAACATTTTCTATCTTTAATTTCTCTTGGAATAAACCAATGTTTACTCCAGTATTAAAGCTGGCCCAAAACGGGAACATTCAGTAAGGGTTTCAGCCAATTTTTTTCTCCTTGGAAAGTTTTAATTAAAAAAAAAAGCAAGTATTCCACTAACTCTCCTGCAAGAGCAGTAACTTCTGCCTGAGCTTTATTTTCCTTTCCTCCAGATGACATCTTGTAAATACGTTTGCGTGGGACTTTTGTTCCCGATAACTCTCGAGGTAACACATCTGAAAGCTCCTAAATTCGCAGGAAAAGGAATTTTCTCTCCTCTCAGAAGAAGAGCCAAAGGGGGGACGCTGCTCTGGAAGGTTTTGTGGGGGTCAGGACTGGTGGTGGCCTCAGCTTGTGCGACGTTACCGAAGAGGTCCCTGGATTCCATATCCCTTAGATATGCCCTCTAAGGTGTCTCTGCTGCGATTAACGCCTCCTTTGCCCACCGTACGTTCTCTCTCCAAAGGCTGAGTCACGTTTGAGACAGAAGGTTGTGCTGGGAACCCCCCTCTGAGCTGAAAGCCACTGGCTCTGGCAGCATCCCACCAAGGCAGCAGGGATCCCGTTGGAGGAGTGGCTTGGGATGTGGTGGGACAGTCCCAGGCACAAGCCAACAGTGCTGACAGATGAAATATTAACACCCTTTTCTTTTTTTTTTTTTTTTTCTTTCTCTCTCTCTCTTTTCCATCAGTCCTTCCTGTCCCTCTCCTGCTCCCTGGGAAGGGGGTTTCTGTACTGTCCACTCCAGAGACAGCTCTGAGCAGCCCCCCGAGGTCCCAGCACCATCCGGCAGCCCCACAGCGGCTGCTGGGGCTGGATAATGTCCAGCCCGAGCCTCTGCCTCGGGAAAATCAGCAAATGGTACAAATGGTCACTAGTAAATCCACGGATCAACGCGAACCAGCAACTTGAGAGCGAAACACCAGCTTCTTTCCCCGCAAACCTCTCATCCTGCTTCACCCAGCTCCTTAAAGCAGAAAGCACAGGATGGTTCGGAGGCTTCACCCCTGCCAAAGAGGTGATGGTGGCTTCACCACTCTGGTGACGTACCCAGTGTCCCCCCCGTGGGGCCGGTGTGTACGGAGAGGTGACAACCCCGAGGAGCTGAGCTGTACTGCACCCGGACCTTCCCAAGACAGTAGTCCAGGAGGTTTAATTACTGTGCAAGAAACGTAAAGGGTTCTGTAATTTCAGCTTCCCTCATCTCTCAGTGACACCACCATGGGAAGGAGAAGGCAGCCCCAGGCCGGGGGCGGGCGGGGTGGGTGTGACTGTGTTTGCAAGTGCTTTTCTGTAACCGGTTTTGAATGTCCTTCACTTCTCCTGTTACAGCTCTTCTAAAAATACCAAATACAGATCTTTCCCGCATAATATTTTAAGATACTCTATTTATACATTAATTCTTTCAAAAATAAAAAGTGACACATACAGCAACTCAGTCACTCGGAGTCTTTAAAAGTATTACAAAAAGACAAGACCTCCCTCCCCAGCAACGCGGCTCCTGCGCGGGTCCCTCCGCCGGCAGGCTGGGCTTTCTCTCTCCATTTGCTATTACAAAATAAAAGCAACCCAGCTCTCGACACGCCGCCTGCCCAGCCCGGCTGCCCCTGTCCCACGGGGCTCCCTCTCCCACCCTCCCCCTGAAAAACCACCCGGAAGGGTGAGGGATTTGCAAACTCGCTCTGCTGACCACTGGCCGCACGTCCACGGAGGCACGAGCATCCTCCCCAGGGGCAGTGGAGCCGAAGGGCTGGTCCTCTGTTCTCTGCAGCCGGTGGGTTGGCTGCACCACCACCAGACATCCTGTGGGGATGGAAATGATTTACCTTGGACAACCAGCACTGCACAGACTTGGCACGGACAGGCTGCATGCTGGGCTGCAAGCAAGAAGGCCACCTAAAAAGCAACGGTGGAAAGTGGCAAATGCAGCTCCAAACTGGCACATCAGCGGCCTGGGCACTGGCGAAAGCAGGGATGTCTCTGTGCAATGTGTGTTGGAAAGTGGAGACACCAAACAGCCAGTCAAAGGGCAGGAGCGGTGTTTATCTGGAGCTGCATCTTGCCCTCCAGGAAGGAAGCGCAGGCTGCGCAGATCGCAGATGTTTACCTCGCAAAAATCAACATCTCACCAAAAAAAAACCCACCACAGTTTGAGAGGTTTGGACCAAAATCTTCTCCCCTGCACCGTGCCAAGTCCTGACAGCTCCCGACGAGCTCCGTGCCCACCCTGCAGAGCCCACGGAGCGTCTCACTCTCGCCTGCGAGAGCAGAGCTCTGCCGTGCCCGGCAGGACGGCCGCCGCTCGTCGGGGCTGCAATGGGAAGCTTGGCCTCGTGCAAACTGCTGCTGCCAACACGGCCAGAGGTTTGACGTCAGCCAAGGGCACCTCACCCCTGCCCGTGCCACCACAGCAGCACGAGAAGGGGCCGGGCTGCTCCCGGGACAGCTTCACTTGGGCTGGTTGGAGAGCAGGGAAGGGCTGGGAGCAAAGGGCTCCGAGCAAAGGGCTCCTTGCTGCTGACAGCTCTTCCTCCGGCTGCTGGGCTGGGGTCCCTCAGCTCTGGCCAATGCTCTTCACGGGCTCCCTGCAGGGAGCCTCTGGCTGGTGGCTCCCTGGTGCTGGTTCACAGTCTGCAGGCTCGGGGCCCCGGGGCTGCGGCGCGGAGCTGCCTCCTTGCTGGGCTTTGTCGATTTGCTGCGAGGGCTTCCAGCGGGGACGTGGGCTTTGGGCATCACCCGCCTCGGCTCAGGGTTGGAGGAGTTGAGGCGTCCCCAGGACCGCTCCCCGGGCACGCGCCGCGGCAGTGGACACAGACGCGATGATCCACACACACATTCGTCTCCGTGGGTGCGGGGATGGCCTCGCCCCGCGTCGCACAGTGGCAAAGAGCACGATGGGGCTGCAGGACTCCTGCCAGCGGCTGCCATGGATACCATGTAAAGCTCAGCAGTGGCACTTTGGACACCCAGAGTTATAGGAACTCGACGTAGTTCTCGGGGATTAATCCTGTCTTGCCATTGAGGGTCCCTTCCAGCCAGCCGGGCTCCTGGGATGGATGAACTGGAGGAGAGAAGGGAAAGGGAGGTTACTACAGGAGGGGGATTACGTTGTCCTTTGTGTGCTGATAACATCAAAGTCACTCTTGGGAAAGAGCAAAGCCCTGAGTTTGTATTTATTTTAAAGTAAGGAAACTAATACTCTACAGAGCTCAGAAAGCTGAAGAACTCTCTCCCGCTCACTCGTGGAGCTCCTCCGTGGTCCCTGAAGTGTGATCTAAGTGATCTCCCTAAAGCAATCTCCAGGGGTCAGAGACCACACAGGGAAACTAACAGAAGGACCAAGCAAACCACACACTGGCCATGGACTGGGTTCCCACATACTTGCTGGTGCTGCAGGGCTGATGGAAGTGAAGCGTTCGGGATACAAACGAGGGGTCAAAACTTCCTCCAGATTTGGGCTAAAATCTCTCTGAAGGTCAAGAGACCGTGGTTAATGCTGTCGCCTCTGCACATCCCAGCTTGGCCTCACACCAGGCCCAGGGAGAAAACGCCTCAGCAAACTCTCCCGACAGGCAAATGAACAAATCTTACTGCTGTCCAACAAAAACCCCCATCCGTCCTCAAAAGCCTCCTGCTCTAGCCCACCAACTCCTGAAACCGTGCTGATTTTACAGGAACCAGGGCTACGCCAGTGCCAGCAGAGGAGCCCTCCCCACCCCTCCCTCAACGAGTGGTGGCACGTCGGTGCTTCAGAGCCACCCCAGCTTGCTGCAGAGCTGCTTGACTGGACATTTTCTGGCTTCAGCTACAAGAGCGAAGTGAGTCCCCGTGGCCCTCTGCCCTGCCCCATGGGCACGGTGCCCGCCCGCTCCACTGCTCCCCGCGTCTCCACCCGGGCACCCCCTGCCCCAGCTCGCCCTACGTGCCTCCTCTCCTGCTGCAGCCCCAGCTAGTGCAGGGTGGACACTTGCTGGGCAAAAATCCTGACTGACATTGATCAGTGAGAAAGACTCATAAAGACAGAAGGGTTTTAAGCCCAAACACCTCCATGCTTTGGGAGAAACCAGTCTCACCAGTATAGAAAGTCCATCATTACTGGGCACGCCTGCAGAGGAGTACTGGAAGGAGCAATGTGAAAAAGAATTCAAACCATGGAAAACTAACCAATTCTAAGAGCCACGGTGTTCCAGCTCCTAGGTTTACACATTTTGGGGTTTCACTTGGGCCAATCTATTTTCCAACCCTCTCACACCCAAGTCTCAGGGCTTTTCCATCACCAAAGGTTAGAAGAGTTGGCTCAGAGGAAAAATGCCACCTCCAGCCAGCCAGGAAAGCCCCTGAGGGCAAAAGTGCCTTCAAAGCTGTAGGGTTGGGTTACCTCCCTTTGGGTGGGAGCAAAGGCTTCAGCTTCAGCATGCCCTGCCAGGGGGCTGTGGCCATCAAGAGAAAAGAAATTGTAAGTGGGGCGTGCGTGCATCTGTGTCTTCAGCCCTCTGGTCTCAGCAAATGGGCTGGGAAAGTGCTTTAACTGAAAGTCATGTGAGTTCCAGCTGCTGCTCTTCCCTTAAAAATCACTTATGTCCCGAGGACAGCCATTTATCGCCGTCCAGGTGCCGGCAGACGGAGCAGGGCACGCGAGCAGATAAGGAGGAGAATCTCATTCTCTATCATCGCAGAATTAGGCCACAAATGCAACACAACTTCCCTAATGTTGTATAAAACTTTGGTGTCTGGCAGCAGCAGCTCAGCTGCTATTCCCTTCAGAACAGGGAGCTTTCCAGTTCAGGGGCGATCACCAGTTAAAAACACACGTGGGCATCGCCTCCCTGACCGGTGACCCTCGCTGGTCCCAGTTTCAGACCCCCACGGAGGCGGGATGTCCCGGGACTGAGATCTGCTGGAAAGCCCAGGTTTCGTGGGACTCAACAGAGCAGCACTGAGTTTAAACGTGCCTCCCAAAACCCGGGGTGATTTCCAGCACGGATGTCGCTTGCTGGGCACCAGCACCCCAGCTTCCCAGTCGGGGTGAGATGCTGCTCTGCCACGTGCAGAGGACCTTGGAGTCAAACAGGAACCTCCCTCCAGGCATTCCCAAGATCCCAAACCCCTTCATCATCATAATATCCTACCAAGCGGTGCTGTTCCTGCCGTGCTTCCCCCAGCTACCGTGCGCCTCGGCCACGCTGCTGATTAGAACATGCTGTATATTTTTTCCCTTGAATAATCCATTGATTTTTATCTAGCAAACACAATGTATTGAATTCAGACTTGTTCCCCTCCTAGCTGCTCTAATTCCCATGGGCTCTCGCAGGGGAGACCATGTTTATTTATAAGATAGCTGCAGAGCTGCTTAGGAAATGTATTTTTTTTTTTTTCTTTAATCCATATGAATTCATTCAAATTCATTCGCTTCCCCTTTTCTGCTCTATTCTCATACATATTCTCATCCCAGGGCAGGACCAGTGCATGTGGTAGTGGTTTCCCAAATGACAATGCTTGACACTGAAAAGCCAAGAGCTACTTGGAAAGTAGAAAAAAATTCTTTACATTGGGATTATATCTAAACCAGAGCTGCTTAATTCCATGGGGCACGGCCTCTTTCCCCGGAGGCAGGAAACAGCATCTCGACACTCAGCACCCTCATCTCCAAAAATCGGACTAACCAGAGCCCACCAATTCCAGCGCTCGGTGTGCAGAGGCAAAAAGCACGTGCTGCTTTTCCATCTCCCACGTGAGACATTACGGCAACTGCAGAGAGTATTTCTGGTGCCGATACGTGGAAACTAATCTCTGCTACCCAGAACCACTGCGGAATGGCTCTCAGCGTGGCAAGCGCCGGTGCTGCTCAGCCGCTCGCTGGCATCTCCCCTGCATCTGGGCTGAGGGTCGGTGACCACAGGGGGGATGGGCACATGGAGGCCACGTGTTGCCGCAGTGAAGGGCTGGGACACGTCTGCTGCAAGGTCTTGAATAACTCCAGTGACCGGCTGGAGCGTTGGGCAGCTGCCAGGAAGGCAAAGAGCACGGGCAGCTGGGTCACAACCGAGCACTGGCCGCGTTCCCTGACCACCGAGGACGTAGTGTGGTGCGAAGGTGACCCCGTGCACCGCCAAACTTCGGCCTTTTATCTTCTACTTTGGATCAGAGCCTGCACTTTGTACACCCAAGTGTAGCCTGGAGAACCTCTGCTCACCCTCTGTGCAAAGCTGCACCTTCAGGGAATCCCAGCACGGTGGGGGTGGAAGGGCCCTCTGGAGATGCTCTGGTGCCACCCCCCTGCTCCATCCAGCAGGGGCACCCAGAGCAGG
>JANHGN010005127.1:0-42061 GCA_024605025.1 Megaceryle maxima | reverse complement strand
AAAAAAAAAAAAAAAAAGAGTTCTTTTTTATTTTACTGCCAAAATATACAAGGTCTTATTTAGGCCCAGATCTTCTCTTGATACTTTCTTTCTGCTAATTAAGGAAAAAAAAAAAAATAAGGTGGCTTACACTTTCATTGACCAATTTTCAGTATTTTCAAAAGGATATTTTCTTTGTGCTTTGAAGAAGGAAAAATAGAATGTTGAACATTAATTTTAGTGCTTTGTCAGAGATCACACAGTACATCTGATGGAAGGAAGCTGAAGTACAAACTAGATTCCTAATGTCTCAGACTTGTGCTTTACTCATTCAACCATGCTGATCACAGTTTTTCCAGATATTCTCTATTCCATCTTCTTTATCATTTGACTTTTTAATGGATAGCTGCAGTTATGAACCATTGTTCTTATTTTTAATCTCCTCCATCTAGACAAAAACTTCTCAAGATGTAATTCCCTAAAATTTTAAGGGAATTTATTTGTAAGCTTAAAACACATATTAATGTGTTAAAATCACATTTTTATGAATTTTAGACTGTTGACGTTAAAAAGCATAAGCCCTTTGAGATGAGTGGAAGCTTATAGTGAAGAAGATATAAAATAACTATGTCTTTCTTTGTACTTAGCAATATCTTGTGGAATTCCTAAAGCACCATTAAATGGTGGGATATTAACTACCGATTACTTAGTTGGTACTCGCGTTACTTATTTTTGCAATGATGGATATAGACTATCAGCCAAAGAAATGACTACTGCAGTCTGCCAGCCAGATGGTACCTGGAGCAATCACAATAAAACACCTCGTTGTGTAGGTGAGTAACATGTAAAACCTCTCCAGTGAATAAGAACCTGGTTGTATGCTTTGTTTAGTTATCCAATACATAAATCTTCACATTATTCAAACTTTTGGCTTCAGGTTATTTTAATCTATGAATGATTGCTGGTATTAAATTATTGTGAGATGCATATTTGAAATGTATATATCTGAGATACATATAATGCTTTGACAGAAGAAAAGTACTAGAGAATACATTCTAGAATAAATTCAATCTGATAATGAATTTACAGCTAAATCAAAGGTAATGGTTGCAGAGTTTTATATAAAAGCCATGTCACGGGTGAGAGCTGCACAGTTCATATACTGTTAACAAATCCTATTTACTATCCAGAACTGCAGTGTCTGTTACTCTGGGATACTTGTTTGAAACTGCTGCTTATTATTTATATTCAGCCCATCATTATAATCCTACACCATCTAAACTGGGGGAACATCACTGAAGACAAAATGCATGTTCAGTCTCAAAGAGAAGTGGATACCATCAGTTATAAACGGGGTATGAAAACTCAGATGATCATACAACTGATATAGAAATATCAGAGTGTCTGATGCACATTAAAATTTGGATTATCTCACCCAATAAATTTTGGAAAGGAAAGAAAACGTACCCTAGAATAACTTTCAAATATTTTCCCTTTTTTCTTTTTTTTTTTTTTTCTTCTTCTTGTCCTTGTGAATTGTGTTCCCTCATGTCTTTGCCTTTATCTAAAGAACCAATCCAAATGGAGAGAAAGTAGTATTTTCCTCTGTGCCTTTTGATCATGGAAAAAAGTTAGATTTGTTAACCTTTTGCTGTTAGATTAGGGTTGTAGAAAGTTTGGTTTCTTTTGAAGGAAGAGCATATAGGATTAAGACATGAGATAAAAATGTGTAGCTGCTGAAAAAACATCTTGGATATGGTGGTGTGTGGTGTTTTGGGGGTTTTTTTGGGTTTTTTTTGGTTTTTTATCTGCTACTAATGTGCAGCCTCATCATCAGAAGTATAATTCCTATATTGAAATGTAGCTAAGATATTAGTAAAGAATCTGATGTCTAAGATAAGTTGTCTTTATCAGTCTACAATGAATGCAACCATGGTATAAATTCTGTCTACACCAATTGCATAGCTTTGTATACATAGTCTCTACTCTTACTGGGCCATTGTTCATTATGAATTAAATGAGCATACTCATACCTGCTAACCACGGGCAACTTCAAATGCAGACTTACTCTTCAAATATTATGTCACTGTGTATAAAATACATTTCTGAATTAAGAATGGTACAGATTTTCCTGATTTGCCTGTAGTAAGACATAAATAACTATGTATTTTTGTTATATTGGAAGTTGTTACCTGTCCAAGCATCAACTCTTTTACACTGGAACATGGAAGATGGAGAATAGTGAATGGTTCACATTATGAGTATAAAACAAAAGTAGTTTTCAGCTGTGATCCAGGGTATTATGGTTTGGGACCAGCATCAATCGAGTGTCTTGCTAATGGCACCTGGAGCTGGAGAAATGAGAGGCCTTACTGCCAAAGTGAGTACATGTTGTATCTGCATCTGCTGTACAGACTTCAGATAAAAATATTTGGCTGAATTAAAGATGAACTAATTAGTTAATATTGGAATCAGTTAATTAGGAAAATGTTTTCTGGATGGAATTCCTGGGTATCCAAAAGGCTGTTATTTACAAATGTAATCCATTAGGTTTAGTGACAAGGAAATACCTGTAAGCACACTTCTGTATTTTAAAGTGAAGTCTAAACCTGTAAAGGTAGAAATAAGTGATAGAGGACATTTTCCTATATATTTTTCTAGGTCAGGAATGCTGTATAGTCTAGAAAATTGCAAAAACTTTGTATCCTGTCTGTACACTTGATAAATAAAATAATCTCTCCTTTTAGCTGGTTACCATATAGTGTGGAAGTCCACATCATTACTACCATTACCTGATAACCTTATAACCTGAAATTGCAGGTTACTTTTCAAAAAAAAAAATAAAACGACATCTGTTTTTCAAAATTGTGTGGTTATGGGTATTTCAAAGTAAACCTCACAATTCATCTCTTTGTTAAACAACACTAAACTCTGATAGAACAGGTTATAACTGTGGTTTTGGTGCATGTATTGAATCTGTCTGTATATGTATGCATGTTTATAAATCCATGCATATCTAAAAAGCAGAAAAAAAGTGTTCAGATAAGCCAGATAACTGTGGGTTAAAATATATTTGGAAGTTATTGAGAATATATTTGCAACTAATAAAAAAAAAGACTGAGAAATGCAGTTCCAATATTAATTATATTGAAAGTTAACCTTAATTTTGAGTTCTTTATAACCTACTGGAAATTTCATTTATAATTTGGAGGATTTTTAAAAGTTAATTATAATATTTCAACTCTGCTAGTGTATCCATATCTCTGTGCGTATATGGATATTTTGCATACAATGTATGTGTTTGTAACCTTTTTTCTTTAAAAGGCAAACATTTTCACTATTTATTTCAGTATTGCCACTTAACATTTAACTTTTTTTAGCATAAGTGCACAAGCTCATTTCATTCTTCGATAATCCACCATCTTGTTTACTAATTGTAAAGTTTTTATTCTTAAAAGAAAAACTATGATTTCAAATCAAAAGATGCTTTGAATTGTAAACAAATAGCAAGGAATTCCACATACAGTGTTTACTCATTATAACGATGTATTGTGTGAATCCTAGGGCAACAATTTCACTATGAATTAGAAGATAAAAATGATCTTCTCAAAGAAACATAATTTTTTAAATGACAACAATTGTGATATTCCAATGCTAAGAAGAAGTCATTGATAAAACCAAGTTAATTAAGTAGCAATTAATAATGTTCAGAACAGTGGTTTTGAACTTCATAGAGACAATTTTTACTGGTGCCTCTCTTCTCTTTCTTCAGTATTACTTCTGGGGAACTAATAGTTTTTGTATGTGTTGTTTTTCTTCTATTATTTCTTCAGACCAAAATACTTCAAAATATGAAGTTTATTTATCTGACTGGTTCATAAGTATTACAAGTGGATAAGTATTATTTTAGTTTGCGATACTCAGCTGTTAATTTCTGGTTTGTTTTGCTTTTGCCATTAAGTTATCTCTTGCGGAGAGCTTCCTACACCTCCAAATGGGAATAAGATTGGAACTCAAATCACATATGGATCTACAGCTATATTTACTTGTGACTCAGGATACATGCTAGTTGGCTCTGCAGTGAGGGAATGTCTGTCTTCTGGACTCTGGAGCGGAATTGAGACCCGATGTTTAGGTATGAATACTACTGTCTTGACTGCCTATTTTCTTTAATGTACAAAAGTAAACAAAGAGTATCAGCTTGCCTCTTTCTATTAGCACAGACATTGAAGAGAGTTACACAGTTTAAAAATGTCTGTGGCTGGGTAGTTTTTCATAGTTATCAAGGGTAACTATGGTTACCTTTCTACAAGACTAAATCCCTTTTTCAGTATCTTCAGAACATGCAAAACCTGTGTCCCTGGATTGCTGCATATGTCTTTAAAGTAGACCTGTACATAAGCAGCGAGACTGATTTATTCCAGGTGTATCAGCTTTAATACATATCCTCAGTAAAATATCCACATAGTAGACCTGAACTCAGTGATTAATTGATAGCAATATTCTGTACACTCACAAAATATACAAATAAATTAATGTTTATGAAAACTTTGGCAATAGCACTGCAGCCTTATTTATAAGAGAAAATCACTACCCAGACAGTATTTATAGAATTTGACACCCTTTAGTTATAAATATTTAGGCATCTTCACTTATTTAAAATACTCTGACACCAGTCTCTAAGTCATTTATGATTAAAATGAACATGTGATCTCAGTGAAAAAAATTCAGGCCTTCTTTTAAAATTATTACTGTCATGTGTACCTTGAGCTGTGTTACTGTGTTAACTATAGACTTTGATTTTAACTGTTATATGCAACTAGCATTTTGGTCTCAGTTGTAATCAAATCTAGGATAGTGTTCTGATTTTAGAGTGCAATATGAAAGTTGTATTGTACCTTGTCATTTGTGGGGGGATGAAAATATGAAAGAATATCCATAAACTGAGACTTTCAAGAGAGTATTAACTAGTATATACATAAAATACAGGGATTTGCTGCAGGTTGTGGTTATTTTTTTAATAGTACTGTTCATCCCAAGTAATTTTCCTTCTGTAACACAGCATTTATTCAGTGCGATTCTTCACTTAAGCTTAAGATGAATGACTCATGGATGAGAAAAAAGTGTTGGTTATTAGAGTACAAGTCTGAAGCTGGAATGTTTCTTGATGAGGTGGAACAGACAGGCTGAGGGGACAGGCTTTGTTTGTTTCACTTTTACAGTGAAAACCACTTAGCAGAGAGGGGGGGGAAAGAAAGATTACAACTCTAGCATTTTGGAGAAACTGGAAAATTTTCATCAGAGAAATATTAATCTAAAATGAGCAAAGTTGTCTCCTATTTGTGAATAGGGCCCTAGAAAAATACTTGCTTTTAAGAATTTTGCCAAAATAACTTCACGGCATGTGAAGATCAACACTGAATGCATTGAATTTCTCCTGCATTTGCCTGTAGAAATAGAAATGTAATAGAAACAATAATACAGATAGGTTGCATAAGATTTACTTAAAACATAAAAGAAGACCCTCATGTAATCGATTTTCAGATGAGTTTTTTTATTTCTCATAAGAGATTCATTATTATTAAGTTCGTATACTCTGTCCCGTAACAATGAACAGTTAAAACAACCATATGACTAGAGGAGAATACTAATTTAAGAGACACCTTTTGTATCAGATGAATAGGACTACAGTAAATCTTTCAACATATATCTTGAAAGCTTTAATGATGGCAAATTGTGGAAGAGAGCATGGATAAAAATTTACTTACAGAAATAGAATGTAATATACATGATATATAGTATACAAAAAAGCACAAATATCTTGTTCCTTATTAGAGGAAAGATACAGAAACTTTTCTTTCTCGTTGATTGTTGAGCTTATTCCAGCTTTTCACATTTCTTTAAGTTGTGAATCCATCCTCTTCATCTCAGTTTGACTACACTTAACTATAATTTCTTAAATTATTCTTCTCAGTTCCTCCTGATGTCTGAACATACTGATAAAACAGATCTGTTGATACTGTCTACCTTATTTACCAAAACTCAAATTGCTGTCATTTCCTATATATATCCTAGGAAGAATCAACAATTACTGGAATAATAGATGTGTTCAATTCTGCAAGTTAGTATGAAATCTGAAATCAAGATAAATGATGAAATATGATAACATTTTTAAAGGTCTATATGATCTCATAGTTTGATGTTAATCTTGATGTTATTAAATACAGAGAACTAAACAGACCCTTATAAAATGCTAAATATCCATATGAATTAAAATGGAAAAATAAAAAAAATTACATTTACTTGATCAGTAAGACATACAGAGTTTTGTTTTTAATATGTGACTAATACTAGAGGAGTTTTCAATATAGACAGGTATTGGCAAAAAAGCTAATTGAGTTAGATTGAGCATTAAAAGTTAGCATTTGTTCATACACAACATTGAAAGGTATTCCTGATACTATTCTTCCTTCTCCTAAGAGAAATAGTAAACCTCAAATACTGTGACTTTATCTGCATTTAAAAATAATCAGTAGAAAGGTACAGATTGAGACAATTGGTTCTGAATTATCTACATGTGTATTACATACGGTTCAGAGAATTTTCCTTGGACAGTAAGTGGTCTAATTTCTGGGCTTAATGTAGTTATTGTGCCTATGGTTCTAAGTTGTCAAAAGGACCTGTCAATATTTTTGATCCCTTTGTCTCTGAAAGGAGAAAGAAAACTTGTTTTGTGCACCTAGAGCTGAGCTTCTCAGTGTGCTTCCTCTGTAAGGAAGCTAATTTGTTCATAGTGAACCCACTGAGCACATTCAGAAGTTACAAGGAGGATCTGAACCAAAATGCTAATCTGGATACAACCTGTGACCTGTTATCTGAGGAATTTTTATTCCAGTTTTACTCAACATTTTTTATACAGACACACCAGTTCTAAACACTAATGAGTCATTGGTGACAGCCTGCTACTTATAAAGAAAATAAGGGGACATATGAGAAAACATCCAATAGTTCTCTGCAGAGTAATGGGGTAAAAAGATTAGCAGACTTACTGGCTGGGGCGGAGTAACCATGTAAGCTGACAGTGAAGACTATGCTGTGCATGAATTTGTCCAGGGCTGTGCCAGTATCATTTCAATACTGCGATATTCTAGAGAAGATGTTAGTTGTGAACAGGAGGATGTAAAAAAAATACATCCTTATAAGAAATGCAAGCCCTGTAAGAGAAGAAAGAAATTCCAGCGAATAATTCTTCTTTCTGTCTTCAAATGAGCTTATCTTGACAGGTTAATTAACTTTGTTGAATAATAACCTAAATCTCTCTTTTTTTCAAAAATAAGTTGATACATAGATTTCTTTCACTACTGTGCTCACATTTAACTTTATTGACAGCTAAAATAAGCACAGGCACATGTTAGTCATTTAATGTAAAGATTCTGCATTCATTTATTCCTACTCTTGCATCTCAGCGATTAACCTGCAGAAAAGAAACTGAATTTGCAGCTGAGATTTTAAAGGTTCTCACACCAAGTTACTATGCTCCTGCTTTGTTGCTAGAGCTGGATTTCATGTTAAATTAGGTAATTTATTTAGCGCTCACATGTTATTAATATCCTTCATTCCTACTTTTTGACTAATTTTGTTTCTCATTTCATGTAGTAATTCATCTCAAGCTTTGCTACATTGGAAATTGAGAATATTACAGTGTTTATTTCCCCCCTCAAATCTGCTAATCCGTAAAATCTTCACATTTCATCTTTTCTTTGTAGCATTCACTCATTGCTTTAAAGATTTCAAAATTTTGAAGTCTTTTGATTCAGTATTATAAATCACAGGTTACATTTAAGATCTGTCAGCCTCAACTAGATTAATAAAAATGCTTTACAGGTCTTTTGCATCTGTATCATAGAAAATGTGGAACTACTACCAGTCTTAAAATTCAGCACTAAAATAAAGATACTGACAATGATCAAGACTATCCTGAAGACAGTCTAGAATAGCCTAGTCAAAAATAGTCCAGAATATTAGCCTAGTGTAAATGTTCTATTTGTTATGTGTTTGTATTTTGCTATATACCATGCAAGAGTGTTTTTGTGGTGGTTTTTTTTTTTCCTCTCATTCATCCTGATAACTGCAGAAGTACAATATTGTTCTTACTGCTTGAACTACGTCCTTTATTCTGTATTTCCCACAAATCTTATATAGCTGGTTTTCATTTTTTGTTTTCATAAACCTTCCTAGGTGATCTCAGCAGCTCTATAATTGATTGTAATTGGTCTTAGAATATTATTTTGGTGATAAAAAATGTTATATTCCATTAGAGAACAAAAGTACTAATAAATCTTTTTTCCATTATAAGTAAATATTCAATGTTAAAAATTTAAACTGACAATAAGTATTGGCAGTTTAAACAGGAGTGTCAATTGGTAACAGAATCAGTATTTCTTAAACACTTTCTCATCTATTTGCAAAATAAATTTCCTGACAAGTAACAAAACCACCTCTTTGTTTTCCCAGCAGTACTCATTTTTTTTCTCATCACTCCTTTGCTTTCTACTTCCTTATCTTTTTGCATCTGTTTTCATTTTTCTGTCATAGTTTTTCTGGCAGATTCTGTTTGTATTTACAGAGAGCTCTCTCTGTATGATACCCAGTTTGCAGTATTTTCATTCTGTCCCCAGCAAAAACACTCCACTTGCAGAGCTTAGATCCCAAGCAGTTTTTTATCTGGATTGAATTTAGGAGGAATAATTTAGCTATCTCATTGCAGAAGACCATTAGGCACATCTTATGGATATATTGAATGAAGTTATTATAACAGTAAGTTCTATAATTCTCTTCAGTTTTATTATAACCAATTTCACAACTAAAACGTTCCTCTTCCATAATGATTGAACTGGGGTAAGTATGACATACTTTTCAAATGCGAACAGATTTTAAATTACATCCCCTTATGGCTTTGCACTATTTTTTGCAACTAGTGAAATCACATGTTTCACCGTGTTTATACCAGTGTGGTAAAATTGACATCAATTCTGTGGGAGATGATATATATATCAATTCAAGCAAGTGAGTGGAAAAAGGGTTTAGGGCTACAGCTTTGAGGTAAAATGAAGGAATAGAATTGATCTTTGATGTCATTGCACAATAAGTATGTGTCATTCAGAAACAAAGACAGTTCCTCAGAAAACTATACATGTGCAGTATTTGTTCTTCTCAGACGATCAAAGACTCAGCAGTAATCTGAAAGCTTTGAAAACTTTCACAATCAAAAAAACCTCCTCAAAACCCCAAAGTCACTATATATAGACAGACACCTATAGGCAACTATATATATTTAGATGCAAACACAAAGAACAACATAAAAGTCTACTGAATGACACTTCAAAAATTAATTTCAGAATGTTAAGAAGAAAAAAATACATTTATTTGTCACAAATCCCTTAAAATATGAGTTTAAATGGATGTCCTGAAAAACAATTAACAACAAAATTCATCATAAAAACTACTGGGATATGCAGTAATGAATATGAGCATATCCTCGATATATAATGAATATTTTGAAATTATTTTTTTCATAGGTATCTTAAGAGAAAGGGAAGAATTCCACTAGTAGTCATGAGAAAAGTAAACACCTTGCTTTTAAAATAAATACAACAAAATGAGAGTAAAATGAAAGAGAAACTAAGTGATGATTACTCTTCTAGATGAGTCTGGATGTTCATGGGGCTTTTTGTTGATTTAAGGGTTCTTTCTTTTTTCTTTCTTGTCTGTCTTAGTATCAGAGAAGTAGTGATAGCAGCTATTATAACTGAAAGGCCTTTATTTTCTCTGAGGGCAACCAGCTCCAGATGTGTAAAATAGAGTGTGAAAATAAAGCAAATGAAAACACTTCTGGAAAATATTGAGTCTCAGACTTTATTGCAACCTAGGGAATTTATTCAGCTGCATAAAATAGTGGAAATTTCAGTAATGTTCTCAAAACGTTCTCTTAACAGGAACTATGTATGCACCATTACATACACTTTCAGTAGCAAACATACTGAACTGCTTACCACATGCACCTATATGACAGATGGTATTTTGAAAATGAAACAAATAGGGCTGAACCCATCATCTCTGCTAGACAGAGACATTAATGCAAGACCCACGCATCATTTGCAATGATTTTTTTACCTGTTGTATGTTTTTGTCATATCTGTGCACAGCTGCAGAAACTGCATTGGGATCTTAGTCACCTAATGTGTTACTTCAGTTTTACATCTCCTGCACAGGAGAGAGAGCTTGACCTCTGGTGATGTATTCTCACTTCCATTCCACAAAGCAACGCTAAAACCTTAATTAAAAAACAGGCCAAATTTTGTAATTAAATGCAATTAGACAATTATTTCCTTGAACATAGTCTGAACTCTGCAAACTGTCTGGTTGCACTTCTGACAGAAAATTGGGCCCTTTCTGACATGTTCAAGAAAGTCTACTATGTACTGAACAGATAATGAGTTTCCTGGAGAATTAAGAAGTACTCTGACAAAAATATTATGAATATGTCTTCTGCCTTTTTAATCCCAGAAAACAAAACCAATTTCAGGTGTGCCTGGTCCTTATGTAACACCAAGGGAAATGGGGAAGGGACAAACAAGGGACAACATACCTTTGAATAGTACCAGATTTGGATTCCTGTTCCTTATACAGAAGTCAAATTACACCTAAAATTTATCCTCTCTGAAGGTTTACATACCACCTAAATTGGAAATCCAGACAGCTTTATAATGATTCACATGTTGAAATATCATATGAGGCTTAAGTTACCAGATGTAAGTTATAGGAAAATCTAAAAATTGCAAATTTTTTTTTTATATGAAGTTTCTAGCCCTAGATACATTATTTTTATTTGCATTTATATGGATTTTAAAATACTTCTTTAAATTCATGGATTCATTGCTATAATACGAATTATATTTTTCCTGTAGTGAAGTAGAATTGTTCTCACTACGAAGGAATAATTCTGAAAAAATTACTTAGCTATTGCAACAACTATCTTTTAAATTCCTAATTTTTATGTTAGTCATGTAATCTGTGAAAAACAGCATTCCAAGTGAGTCATGTACCAAGTAAGCAGGTGTAATCTAGTTCTGATACAGAGCTTCTTTAACCATGCAAGTGCTTCTCTAAACAAGAATTAATAAATCCTGCTGAAAGATGGCAACATGAGCCACTGTTCTGGTGTTACTGCAGAAAAGGCTGTCATTTTTAAGATGTCACTGGCCATCAGATACTTAGTGCATCTCTCAGCTGGATATTACCACCTCACATAACAGCCAGCTGGTATTGCTATAATGCTGTACAGTTTCATGTAAAATCTCTGAAAAGACATTAAAAGGATCAATCTGCTATTTGCTCATTGAAATAAAGGCCGTAGGAACTTACAATGTAGAGAAGATATTCTGAAACTTGAGAGAAAATAAAAAGTACATCAGTATTTAGGATCCAAAAAAAAACTTCTTTATCTCTCTTTGTTAGTTACAAAGGGAAGAAAACTGCACAGTAATTCCTGTGCAGTGACTCACTGCTGATAGAAAGTGATTTTTAGCTCTTTAAAATTTTTATATAAGTGAACATATGTGGTTTATATAAACTTTGACATACATGTTAGCTCTTATGCTAAAGAAAGTGAAAAAAAAATCTATATAGTGTATATATATAATATAAATACTCAACAAGAATGTTTTATCACTTGTAGATGGAAAATTAAAACAATATTTTTCAGACATGTTATCCTTCTGAAATTCCATATGACAGGGTGGTATTAAGCTAAGGACTGGTCAGGAGGGAAAAATAGTTTGACCCCTTTTATGGATTTTTCATAGATCTGGTAGGGTTTTAGATTCTGCCTGTGTAACTTTGTACTTTTACTAACATTTTAATCAACAGCAGAATGGAAGAATTATTTATTTATGATCAATATCCAGCACAATTCAAAGAACTGATGACATGATGCACAGAGCTCTGGGTCCTTTCGTACCTTTTATTAATATTGCAACTGCTAGCTTGTTGTTACTGACATACTAACTTGTCTGTCAGGTGCTGGCTCACTCTTGTCACCAAAAGCTTTTTTGAAAAAAGTCAGACCCTTTCATGTTTTTACTGAGACTTTTGTGTTATCCAATTTGGGCATTAAATACAGACCGACTATGTCAACCAATGAAATTTTGTTTCAGCGAGGTGAAGAGTATGGGAACCCCTCAGGCTTAAGAATAGTGGAGCATAAAATGCTTCTTTGCTTTCCTTTTCTACTGAAGTAAGGAGTCATAGATTTGGAAGAAGAGAGGTGAAAAGCACAATGAGGAACCAGACATTCTCTGTTCTTGCTTCTCTACAAAATACTGATCTGGAGATATTTAGAATCAGTGTCTTTTTTGTGAAGCCTATTCCCAATTTGTCTTGTATTCCTGCTCTACATAAGGCCCTGATTTCAGTCAGGGTTGCTTTATATTAGATTTCTAAATTTAGTGAAGGTAATTATTTGCTGCTGACTAAAAAGAATTCCTTCAAAGTAATAGTGGTGAGATACTTCGGATGGATGTGTTTCCACATCTGTATGCTGCAAAAATATTCTAAGGAATTTAGTTGTTTTTCTGTTGAAACTGTTTTGGCATGCATGCTGTGCTGATGGTTAGGCTAGCTAGTCTGGCATTTAGGAAATCTTGCTCTGGTTAAAAGAAGTAGACATTTATTTTCATTTGTCCAGATGAAAATATTGATGTTAGTGTTAGCACTGGACTTAGGTTAACTGGATATACCTTCATATTGCCAATTTTGTGTTCCAATGCTTATTTTTACCTTCTTTTTAATTATTAATAATGAGACCTACATTTAAGAACAGAGTTCCACTCAGTGTGGATGGAGAGACAGTGCAAATGCTAATTGGGTATATCTTAGAACTCGAAGTCAAAAAATAATAACAACAACTATTTCTTAATAGTTGTCCACCAAGCATTTGTCAGGCCTGTGTTCATTGTGAATAGAGAGAATTCATAGCCACTGTGAATAGGCTAAGCAATGGCTAACAGCCCCAAAAGCAGAAAGATTGGGAGTGATGCCAAGAAATGTGGCTGGGGAGCTCAGGACCAAGACTTAGAAGTAGAGGCAAGGTCAGAAGGATGATCAAAAGTGGTATGAAAGGTTTTGTTACAGAAAGTTCAGTGCGCATGTATGAGTGATGATTCTAGGATAGGCACAATACTTTTCTCATTATTATCCTCTCTCTTACTCCTCGAAATTCTAACCTCCCTCCACCCTCTTATGCTTCTCCTAGAAATTCCCTATGTAGCTATTAAGGTCAACAGGGGACTACTCTACCTGGTGAGAAAGTGGGAATAATGATGAAGGAGTACCAGCAGGGATAAGCATGGGCTTCTATATCAGCTGTCCTTTTAAACAGAAGTTTGAGCTTAAAAAAGTATAGCATTGCCTGAAACCTTCTGAATTAAAATGTGATGCTTTTTTATCAAAATAAAAGATAATAATTTTCCAGTTATGTGGGTAGAAGATTGGTAATCTTATCAATAACATGTGATTTAATTCTTTTTTTATGATTAAGACTAAACAAATGCATTAAAAAACATACAGGAATTTATTTATAAACTTAGCCTTTTGCCTGTTACACAGCTGTGATGTGTTTTTTGCTCATGAATGTAATACTCAAGAGTTGTTGCACAGATTTCAACTCCTCCTTGGTATATTCTGTATATAATAACAAATCAAGAAAAGTTCCCAATTTCAATTAACAAGGATATGTACCTATCTAATCCTCTGGAGGTATTCTTTATTTTTTATTGTACATGTGCTTTTGCACTGACTTATGTCCTTGGAAAAGCTGACAGAAACTACTTCAGCAGATATCTGTATGACCATGAAAATTTATAGGTTTTTATTCAGCGTGTTTCTGTCAGGTGGAAAGAAGTAATCCGTTAGGGGAATAGGCCCAGATTTGGCAGCCCAAGAGAGGCGAGCCTGACATAGCTCCATATCTCCCAAGTCCAACCAGTAATGAGGCTAAGCATGTATTCCCACTAGGCACAAACACAATGTATACAATACAGATACACATAGATACACAGCTGGTAACACAGATCAACACAGGCATACAAATTCAGCACTCACTCGAACACAGCCTCAGTGTCTCCCCTCACTGATCGAGTAGTATGAAGGTTCACTGGTGAGAATATATATGTGGATATGTACATAGTGAACCCCTCCAGCAGCTGGGCTTAGAATCTCAGTCTGCACAGTAGCTGTTCCCGGATCCCAGCCTCCCCAGTTGCTGTCACTTGGGCATCCAAATGCCATAAATGCCACTTCAGTTCCTAGTACAGACTGCCTTATTCAACCCAACACATGCACACACAGACTTAGAGCTCACTGGTCTCTCCCTGGTCCCAGGTAGACAGCCTTTATTGATGTCAATCTTACACACACACACATGCACGTGCACATACACAAACCCCTCAACTGAATGGATGAGTAAAGGTCTTCTGGAAAAACTCAAATGGAGGAAGGAAATTTATAGAATGTGGAAAACAAGACTTATCATTGGGAGGAATAGAGGAATGTTGTCAGAGAATGCAGGGATGAAATGAGTAAAGCAAAGGCCCACCTGGAATTGAATCTGTCAAGGGGCATCAAAGACAACAAGAAAGGTTTTTTTCTCCAGTGTATCAATAGAAAATGGAACACTAGGGAAAATGTGGGCCCACTCATGAACTGGTGCCTCAGTGGTGGAAGATGCAGAGAGGATGGAGTTATTGAGGCCTTCTTTGCTTTGATCTCCACTGCTAAAACCAGCTCTCATGAATTCCAGACCCTGGAGGCAAGAGAAAAGCTCTGTAGAGAGGAAGACTTTCCCTTGGTAGAGGAAGACCAAGTTAGAGACCACTTTATCAAACTGAACATCCATAAATCCATGGGCACCAATGGGATACACCCACAAGTGCTGAGAGAGCTGGCAGATGTTATTGCTGTGCCACTCTCCATCATATTTGAAAAGTCATGGATAAGAGGGCAGGTGCCTGAGGACTGGAGAAAGGAATGTCACTCCAGCCTTTAAAAAGGGCAAGAAGGATGACCCAGGAAACTAGATACTGGTTACTCTCATCTCAGTCCCTAGAAATGTGATGGAACAAATTATTCTGGATGTCATCTCAAAACATGTGGAAGTGAAGAAAGTCATCGTGAGAGGTCAGCATGGATTCACCAAGGGGAAATGATGCTTCACTAATCTGATAGCCTTCTATGATGTCTTAATTGTCTGGCTAAATGAGTGGAGAGCAGTTGGTGTCATCTATCTTGACATCAGCAAGGCTTTTGACACTGTATCCCATAACCTTCTCATTAGAAAACTCATGAAGTGTGGATCAGATGAGTGGATAGTGAGGTGGATTGAGAGTCTGTTGAGTGACAGGGCTCAGAGTGTCATGATCAGTGGTGCAGGGTCAAGTTAGAGTGTGACCAGTAGGTCAAGGGAGGTCATCCTCTCACTGTATTCTGCCCTGGTGAGGCCACATCTGGAATACTGTGTCCAGTTCTGGTCTCCCCAGTTCAAGAGAAACAGGCAACTACTGGAGAGATCCCAGCAGAGGCCAACAAAGATGATAAGGGGACTGGAGCATCTCTCTTACAATAAAAGATTGAGAGAGCTGAGACTATTTAGCCTGGAGAAGAGACAGCTGAGAGGAGACATTATTCATGTCTACTGAGAGGAGACATTATTCATGTCTATAAATATCTAAAAGGTGGGAGCAAGGAGGATGGAGCTGAGCTCTTTTCAGTAATTCCCAGTGAAAGGACAAGGGGAAATGGGCACAAGCAGGAACACAGAAGGTTCCATCTAAAAATGAGGAAAAACTTCTTTACTGTAAGTGTGAGGGAGCACTGGAACAGGCTGCTCAGGGATGTTGTGGATTCTCCTCTGGAGACTTTTGAAACCCTCCTGGATGCACTCCTGTGTTATGTGCTCTAGGCAAACCTGCTTTGGTGGGAGGATTGGACTAGATGATCTCAGGAGGTCCCTTCCAACTCCAACAATTCTGTGAAACTGACTAGAGGGATACTCCATATCATATGGCACTGAGTTCAGCAATGAAGAACTCGAGGAAAGAAGGAGGAAGGAGGAATGTTGGACTTCTCAAGTAACTGTTAAATGTACTGAGGTCCTGCTTTCCAGGAAGTGGCTGGACATCTTCCTGCTGATGGGAAGCAGTCAATTAATTCTTCTTGTTTTACTTACACAAACAGCTTTTGCTTTTCTTGATGAACGGTCATTAAATTGGTCTTCTCACCTTCTTTCCATTTTCTACCATCCTGTGGGAGAAGAGAGTAAGAGAGCAGTAGGGTGGCTGTTCAGCAGCTGGCTAGATTAATCCCACCAGAATAGCACTCACAGAGTGCTTTGCACATCAATACTTCCTCCAGTTGCTGCACTCATGGGCCCCTGTGACCAGAGGTCCCACTCCAGCTACTGACACTCAGACCTTCATACACATATGCACATCAAATAGCAAGTCCCTCACTCAGGGAAAGAGTTGGAAATGGAGTTTAATGAGAAGATAAGACAGACTGAACAGATCCCATGCAGACAAGTTTTCTGAGTAACCAGAAGTCTACATGGGGCAGAAAAGTTTAACCAGCAACAAAATGTTTACATGTGTCAAACCATTTCTGTCCTCTTATTCCTCTATTTTCCTATGTTTGTTCTTCTGCAGGTCAACTAGATCCACCCTTTTTCCTGACTTTGGCTTCTCCTCTAAACATCCTATAAGTCCTGTGTTATCCCAAAATGCTCTTCCCCTGCACTCCATAGTATGTCCCATAGTTCTAGACAGTGACCCCTCTCAGTCCAAAAGGTTCTCCAGTGTTCACACAGCTTGATGGATTTCACCCCTGGACACTGGGAGGAGCCCAGACAAACTATCTTCAGAGAGTCTATAGTTTGTGTTCCTCACTTCTGCCTTTGTAGCCCTGTGATCCTCTGTAGACATTTTTTTTATGAAGGGCTGATGGCTCCTGTGATAGTCCTGGGAGTAATCTGTCAGGGTATTTTTCGGGTTCCCACCTGCCATTGTCTCACTCTGCTCATTTGTGGGCATGCAGATGATCTTTTATCACATAACCTAGCACAATCCAATTGTAGCAAATGGATTTGGTCTTTTGAGGTTGATTCTTTTTTTATTGTCCCCAGGGCACTCTATCTATTATAATACAATTAAGGAACATGAGTTTCAGGAGCCTTTATCAACATCAAAGCAGAAAAAGAACTATTAGATTAAGTAACACAGGCCCTGCCCAAAGCAGCACCTGAGTGAATTGCAGACTACTGGCAATTCTCTTAACTAAATATGATCAGTTGGAATGGGAGAATGTTCCACTGTCTCCACTGGAAGGTATTTCCTTCTGGATTACTGTTCAATTAATTAATCTGCCAGATACTGCTTACTGCCTGGGCTATAAAATCTATTTTTTATTATTATTTTGCATTGGCATGGATCACACACATAGTATAACGGTATCTGTATGAGATCATCATGTATACACAGTTGCACAATCCATATATTACAGATTCAAACAATTATACAAATACACACACTAATTTTTTTTAAATAATATGCCACCATTATTGGGAAGTTGTAGATGTAATGTCTCAGTGTGAATAAACATATTGACTAATACTGAATTTTTATTTTTTATTTTTTTTATTTTTTTCCCCCAAGAATAGTAGTAACAAAATTGCATTTACTAGACTAAATATAGTTTCACACAGGGAGGCTTAGTATAACAAGAACTGCAGCTGGGTATGGAGCTGTCATGCTGCTGTTGTGCATAGTGTGAAATCACTTCTCTACTGCTGATATTTTATCATCTGCATACAGGGGAACAATATCTCACCAGGAGAAACTCTGTTTCTCTGTGGATGAACTGTTCCTTGAAACCAAGCTGACATTGTGCCTTGGTGAAACATGCGAGTACCTCTTTGTAGGATCAGCTTCTGAAGCCTGAAGACGGGACATAGGGAGGAAGTTTTGGTAATAAAGCATCTAATATCTACAGAGGAAGAGATATCTGCCAGAGTTGTCCCCAGTATTTCCCTGTTGTGTATATTTGGGCTGGCCTCTTGCTGTTTTGAAAGATGCTCCTTAGGCACTGGGTGTGGAACAAGGATGTTCACTTTAAGGCTGGAGATTGTGGTCCAAGTGGCAACTTCTGCCACTAGTTCAGCAACACCCAGAGTCTAAAGTCTAAATTAAAATTTAGGGGGAACTATTAAATGTAGAAATAGAGATAATATATGGTATACAGTATACAGCACACGACACATAGTATATAGTACATAGTGTGTAATGTGTTAATATATAATATGTAATGTATGAAATGCAGTATGTGATAGATATTATGCATGGAAATGCAATATTCTGGGAGAATGATGGATTCACATCAATTAATAATGGCATAATTTTCTTTTCCCTTTTCTGTTCTGTAGCTCCTTGTATTGTCTTTGAAAATTAGGGCCAGTTTTCCTACATTTCCTCAGAACATACCAACAGATTAAGAGAAGAAAAAAAAAAAAAAAAGTGCTACTTTGGGATTTGTGCTTTGTATGCATGGGAAATCCTTAAATGAGATGCTTCAGGCTGTGTTTGATTTTCTGGGCTTGCAAAAAGGTATTTAGTCATTTGTGTTTGGCCAGCAGGGACTAGATTCCTTGTGTGTAAATGCATCCTTATATACACAGATGAATGTATGTGTATGGTAGGCCTTTATTTCTCCAGTGATTTTGTCTGACTTCCTTGAAAGCATGAACATTGTTCCACTTACTTGTCTTTCTTGCTTTCAAAAAATGAATGTTTTTAAAAAATACAAACGCCCTCAAAACCAGTACATTTAAATCAGTCCATCATTAAAAAATCATGGCTTCTAATTAATAATTAATTATTGAGAGGAAAGGCAACATGCTGTAGCCTCAGGCTTGACAAGCTGTCAAGAATGCCTGCCAAGGCTGCCAGGCTCACCAAGCTCCTGGGTAGTCACCACATTAAACACAGAAAGTTAAATGACATTTCCTGGAACCTGGAGAACGGCACTTGGACATAAAAGAAACTTTTTTTGTTTTGTTTTGTTGTTAACATTGGTATCCTTTATTGTTTCTTTTTATTGGCAAAAGATAGAAGGCAGTGGAAAATCTGGAAAATCTGTTAAGCAGACTGCAGCACATAGGTGGTGGAGTAGCTAATATATTCCTACAACAGCATGTGGAGAAAACAGTTTGGAAAGCCAGTTATCACAGAGGAATAAACTCCTCCTTTGTAAGTTGTTGGCTTTTTTGTTTGTTTGGTTGTTTGTTTGTGGGGTTTTTTTATAAATGTAAAATACAAAGTGAGGACAAATAAGAACAGAAATCAAAGAGTGCAGAACAGCATGTAGAACTCTCATCACTTTAGTTTACATTGCAAGGTAATTTTAGCTGGCCATTTACTATGGAAATAGATTAACCACCTGAACAAGGAATAGCACTGTATCATGGTAGTCTTTCACTTGTTGTAGTGTTCCACACACTGTCAAAATGATCTTAATATATTACAAGATTGTGAATGGTTAGAGAGAGACCTTTTCTTAGAAACCATTATACAAGCAATTCTTGTGAAGAATTCTCCGAATCTCTTTGAAAGGTAAAGTATATTAAAGGAGATGAAAACATCATGATACCTCTCGTGTTTAAACACCCCAAGTGGAAAGGAATTTAGTACACCTTCCAGAAATGTATTGGTCTTGGGGATTTGTCAGGCTAACTACTGAAAGAGTATTACTAGTAGAAATAGGCAAATCTATTTGAATTTTATGATTCTTTTTCAGTTAAAAACATATGTTAAAATGATCTTTTTATGTACCACATACTTGAGAAATGAATAATGAAACATAAAGTTATTTTTAAACTTTTGAATAATCCTAGGAACCCTTGAAATCATTCCAGGTAAAAGTATTTTCTTAAAACAGCCTTTAGAGATTCCTGGAATTTCTCTAGCAGAGATTTGTAAGACTTTGTAGAGACTTGTAAACCCTTTCCTGAATGAAAAAGCAGAAAGTGACTTTTTACCCTAGCTCTATATATATATTTATCTTCATGTAAATGGGATTATAACCTATTTTTCCATAATCTGAATGGAAGTCAAAATGTTTCAATATTAATCGATGAAAGAGCAGAGTGGATTATTTTTGTATGATCAATTTAAACTTAGATATAGACAGAAAGAACTAATGTGGAAACTACTCTACATTGACATGGTTAAATGTTTTGTTGGGAAATTACACTTACTTATGGTCTATTATAGAATAATATTCCCCCATACAAGGGTCTAACATATATGAAAGCTAATGAAATCTCTGTTGTTAATTTCCATGGGATCATGCCTTTACTTTCTTTACCAAAAAATGAAAAGAAATTATAATGGGGGGAATGCTGTAATAGAGATCAATATTTGCAAGCTTCATTGATTTAGAAATTTCTACATGTACCAAGGATGCATCTGAAAACTGAAAATATACTAACCCATAATCATAGGTTTTATCCTCTATTTCTTTAAAACATGACAAAATTTTTATTAGAAAAAAAAACAACAACAACAAACACCAAACAAACAACCAAAAAAAACCCCCAACACCATAGACCAAAACCAAACCAATCCAAAACACACAAAAAAAGCCAACCAACCAACCAAAAAACCAAACCCACCAAAAGGGCACAAGTAAATCTGGGAATAAATATGCCATATGTTTATTTTATGTACAATGTCATAAAAAAGATAAAGATGAACCAGTTAAACAGTCTTAGTAAAAAAAATTATATACATCCAAAAGCAATTTTCGGTTCATCCTACAGTAAATGATCAAGACAATACAAAAGAACATTTCATAAAAGCCCTAGAAAAATCATAGAATGTGCCTATTTTTCAGGATACTTCAAGAGTAAAGAATAGCTTTTTAGGATTGAAAAACAAGAAGCACAAAAATCAAACCAGCATAGCCTGTATATATATATATATATTTAATATGGATGTTTTATATGGATAATATGGATTATTATTAGATGTTTTCTATATTTTATTGTAATATATATACACAGAATAGTCAGAGGCAAGATTCATCAGTGCAACTAATTCTGGTCCAGTAGGACTTTGACATGCACAGTACTGTGTGGTATTCCCCCCTGGCCTGTCATTGCCAAAATATTTCATCATGTTTCAGTGCCCTTCTGAAAGGCACATACACTTTCTTTGTTATCACCCAAGCATCTGTAAGCTATCGGATGGTCATTTCAAATTACATCATGAATTTGAGTGGATTTGTATGTTGCCACAGAAGATTTATTATAGGGTGCACGATTTTTCCCAGTCTGTTTTTTCTCTCATTTCTATTTTAAAATGTTGTGAAATTTCCATTCCCTAGGGAGTTCTTCTTTTATTTCAAAGGCAGCCCTGAGCCTTCCACTCTGCTGTTTAACCTATTCTAGAGCCATTCACAGGCTACATCTATGAAATGTGCAGGACTACTCTTCCTGTTATTGTGGCCAGTTGTCTTGAAAGAGACCATGTCCCCACTAATAAAGTCTTTTACATCCCAAAACAAGGTGCCTGTAGCCAAACCATGTCCTGGGAACAATCCTACTTCCTTGAAAACTCATGAGCCACAGACAAGAATCCTTTGGCACAGGACAAAATCATACCAGAGATTAAGTTAAAAATTTATATTTAGTATAAACAGTTGCGTTTCAGTACCTCAGAACATTACCTGTCACTAATTTTCTGGTATGGTTATATCTTCAGAATTTTCATAGGATATAACAAGACAAGGCTAGGTCCTCAAAGGTATTTATGATTTAGCTTCTCTTTCTTTCAGTGAATTTAGGTTCCAAAACTGCTTTTAGGAAGTTGACCAAAATGCACAGAATAAGCATATATAACTCTGCAAACTGATGTAGATCCAAGTCCTGTTTTGTGAAGAAGCAGCTTCCTGGAATTCTGCATGATGGCACATACGCAACATCCACTGCTTTAAATCAGCTGTTTTTTACATGTTTGGCTTTTTATACAGCCTCCACTTAGACAAATAAAAATATTTATGTGAAAACCTCTCGCCCCTCAATCTTGAAAACTGATGTCAAACAAGTGGTGATAACTTGTCACTATCTAGAATGATAAATTTGTTAACCATTTGGAAAATAATGCAAGCAACTAAATCAGCTATGTCTAAAAATACAGTCCTGCAGATTTTAAGTGTATAAAGATGTCTGGCTACTCTTTATACAGAAGTATAAATGAAATGAGGGCAAACTATTGCTGCCAAGCATAGGCATTTGAGAGAAGTAGTAACATAGAGGGCTGTGCTTTGAACTGCATAATGTGTAGAATCTGTTTTCTGTGTGGACAGTAGTGTCCTGAAAGTCTCTCTCAACAGATTTCCACACTATCACTCTGTTGTGGCTGGCTGGACCTGCCAACTGAGATTACTTTTCATGTTCTGTCTTTGTCTCACCTTCTGGCTGTTGTTCCTCTCCCTAGGCATTTCTGTTTTGATTCTTTGTTTTGTAAGAAGCCTTAGCAGTAACTAGCACATTAAGATAAAAAAAAAAAAAAAAAAAAATCTGTGCTCAGCATACACTAAGGGTTTGAATAAGACCCACAAAAGCAAGTAGACTCAGATCCACAGCCAGGCTTCACTATATGTCCACCTGAAATTACTTACAAGGTGGCGATTAATGTTGTGCATATATAATATTTATTACTATATAATACAACATTCATACACACACACAGATGTATTCATAGACACATACATAGCAGGCAACTCCCAGCATTTCTGATGTAGAGGAAACACAGATCATCTGGACTCCAATGTGTTTCTCCCACTGGATTTATTGTTGCTGAGAGACCATTGATGTTGTTGTTAGTATTATTGACTCTGAACAAGATATATAAACTTTCAGTGTGATAAGTTTAGCCAAACTGACAATGATTTTACCCCTTGAAAAACATTTTGAGATCTATGGATGAAAATGATGGTACTGTAAAGCAGTTTGTCCCATCTGAAATATCAGGGACTACTCAGATAAAATACATCTCAGCATGAACAAAGATGTGAGATGCAAATAAAGTTACACTACATTATTACCAGAGCATATTTATTTTTTATTTATTTTTCACTGAATGTGAGAAAGGCTAATAAACCAAATAAGCCTGAGATGTGTGCAGGAAACATGATCAGTCATAAAATATACCAAGTATTACTATGAGAAACAGAATATGTGAAAGCTTATATTCAGTGACTCGCCATCTTTTAAAGTTTTTATTAAAAGTTTTCTGTCACTAAAAACACTGATTTCAGTCTCTCCTTTAACAGATGCTTCCTTTCATAAAACCTGTAGGAACTTAAAGTCTATACTTGTAATTAAAAGAAGCTTTAGGGAATAAGTTCAGTATTGGATCCCTGATTAGTTAAATGCTAGCTCTCCCAAAGGCTCTGATTTGCATTGCTCCAACTATATCTGTGCTATACACATCTGCTCTTGATGAGATTAGTTATAAACACAGCATACATGAGTCGGGGCCACTTGGTCTTACAGCAAGGGATTGAATTCTATCTCTTTTTAAAATTTTTAAGTAAAAGAGATCACCAATTTCAGATTTGACCTATATTGATAATCCAATTAAAAACATTACTACAGACAACTGGCAGCCAAATACAGAAACATATGCATTCAAACATCTAGACAATTTTCTTGTACTACCATCAAATTGTGCAACCAGGACAAAAGATGATTCTTGAATAAGCAACACTGTTAGTATCATTATTGCTAACACACGTAAAGCATATTAAGTTCATGGGAGACATGTGATCCCGAAACAAAGACAAGAAGAAAGCTTTGAGAGAACATAGTAGAAAAAACCCCACCAAACCTACATTTTAAGAATAGGAGCACATTGCTTTTCAAAGACCTTTTGCAAAGATTTAGTTGTTTTCACTTAGTGATTATCTGTCTAATTCGTTAACTCACTTTATGTTCAGAGGGGAAAGACAAAATTCCTGTTCTTTTAATTTGCTAATATAATATAGGGTTCACTTCACTAACATTAGAGTATGTACAAGTCATTAATTTTCATCTACAGTCATCACACTTTTTCTTTCTAGAGTCAATGGAGAGGAATTGGCATCATAACAGTGTGATTAATCTGCTCTAACATCAGTGTCTAAAATAGGTGAAAGAATCACCCTCTGGAGATGCCTGCTTTTCTATATCATTTGTAAAGACACCTCCAGTAAGTCACTAACAATAGGCATCTAACTTTGAAAAGCTTACATTCAAATCTGATCAGTTCCATCTCAACTGATTTTTCTTGTAAGAAACCGTGATTACTTGAACTGTATTTCCATCTGTGACTAAGGTAGTGTTCTTTGTTTCAGCATCACAAGTCATTCAGATTCCCATTCTGCCACTCTGCCCTACAAAGAATCATGCTTTATTTGTAGTGGAGAATGATGCTCGGCATTGAGGAAGGGTGGAAGAGGTTGATAAAAAGTTACTAAATCCTTGAGAGGAGGATGAAGCATTTACCTGCCAGAAGTTCTTTTTCACTGTTCGACTGCACTTTACTGATTGGTAAGTACTTGCATTTCCTGATTGCTTTTGATTCAGATTGCCACACAGCAGATGATTTTTCCCTTTTTCTTTCCTGATATTACTAATGGAGGTTTTTTTACAATGTTCTGTCTGGCCTTTTTTTGCCTTGTGTTCAACTGAATTTTTGTGAGTTAATCTGTGGCATCCCTAGATTGCATATATGATACTATCTATCCCATGTTAGACAAAATACCCTAAATTCAGAGTTTTTTCCAACATTATTCTCTCTGTGACATTTGCAGCTTCTATACTACTCTTCTATGCTTGTAGCCTTCGGGACACTACGCTTAAACACTGCTTCTGAGATTTTTGCTAATAACAAAAGCACTTTTTTTTCCTTACAATACATAAGTCCTGACATCTGCACATTATTTTGAGCATTGGAAGTGAGAGTGAGTGCCTGATGAGAAAAGTCCTGCAGCATCTCTCATCTTTGTTCAAGGTGTGGAAAGCATAACTACTGCATTCCCTTAACACTCCTTTCACCATGCCAGAGATTATATCTGTTTATCTCATTTCACATGGGATCTTTTTCTGATCTGATAGCTACATCTGATACCTCAGGCAGTAGTATAGAAACTGCAAGATAGAAGTTACTCCTTCACCTTTCTGGCCATATATATAGCATGCACTTCACACAGGTCCTTTGTATATTATTTCTGAAGTTATTCATAAGCTTTATGGTAAATTGTATTAAATTAGCTTGTGGTGGGTGCTAAATAGAATTTTATATATTTACATATTTGATGATGTAGAGTTCACCTATTATTTAAGCTTTTACTGCTTTGGAAGGTTGTTTTTTTTTGTAATGGAGCCATTACAGCCTGCAGTTCTCTTAAACTTGATCATCCAGAATTTCTTATTTCAGCTGCTCTGTGTTCAGCCTACTCATGAAAACTTGATGGATTCATTTCTCTAGAAATACAGGTCAGTGTCACACCCCTGACTCCCCTCCTTCCTGGGGTACAGCTGTCTGAGCTCAGTACCAAACTAGAGGTAGTGTTGTTGGTAGCCTTGAAAGAAGGAGCTAGAAGGTGCTTCACTGGGGGCTTCCCCACATATCTCTGCTAGGAAGCCTCAGAGGGGCTCTCCTCTCCTTCCTTGGGAGATGCTTTTAAGTTCAGGCTCCTGTGCTCAGTGCCCACCTGAGCTCCCATCTCTGTCATGTCCCAGCCATTGCTTTGCCCAACCACGAGCCTGATCCTCCACCATCAGACCCATGTCCCATCCTGGCTTTGGTCTGTCCCTGTCCTCATGGAGATGATCACTGTCCAGGACTGAGGCTGCTCTGGTAACCCCCTAGGTACCCTGCTCCTGTCTGGGGCAGTGGGACAGCCTTGGATGCCAGGCCCTGCCCCTGGCCAACCTCATGAGGAGACCACATCCCCTCCAAGCCTCCCCTCGCTCAGGAAGCCTTTAGCCGTGGCACTGCCATGGCAGTCAGCTCCCTTAAGTGAGCACAGACATATCCTAACCTATTACACCTGCTGTTGATAATAAAAATAATCAGCTCTGCAACACTACATGCATCAAAACAGAGCAGACACTATCCAATAGGGTCTGGAAAGACCCCTAAACACCCCAGCAATCCAAAAGTTTAAAATGTTACGGTGAACACGAAGAAAGTGTAGAAAAATTATTTGTTATTAGTCAGAGGCACCAAAAAAGAGAGGACCTTTATATGAAATTAAATAAAAATCCCTCAGCTTAAACATCTTTTCAGTTTTTTACTAATTTCAGGGTTTTGTAGTTCAACTTGCTTTGCTTCACTGATTCACTTCATTCTTAATGGTTCACTGAGCTGGGACAATAATAGACTGCCCAACAAATGTTCCACATGTGTTGTACCAATTTCATGTGTGAGGATGAATCTGATGAAAGGTACTGCTTATGAAGGGAATCAATAGGCAGTAATAGCCTATAGTCAGGTACCTGGAATAAAGAGGTTATACAGGCTTTCCCAAGTAGGTCTGATGATATATCTCCTTACTTGCAGCAAATGGACTCCTGGGTCCAGCACATGCTGGAAGAAGTGTTAGGGATCAATTTCTGATTGATAAACTGCCAAATGCAGTCTAAACATTAGAAAACACTCTGTGAACATGTCTGACCCTTTGGATCTTTAAAAGCCTGTGCAACTAGGTGATAAAGCTGAACTATTCAAATTTTGTGAAACTACTAATTGAAGCTACACTGCTCCATGATGTTTTTTTTTTCTTTTCTCCCAAATTGTTCTGAATATTTCCAATTAATATGTACACTATGCTTGTATTTGCATTTCTGTAGGTATTTGTATAAGTATGCATATAGGTAGATTTTTGTATGGGAAAAAAATTAGCACAAAAAATATGAATTGGAGTTAATACTTGGTAGATGTATTATCATACAAAACCATTGCATTCATGCATCTGTCTTCAAACTTGAAAAAGCATTTTCGAGCAAATGTTACATCACAAGCAATAGTGACTTTGTTGTGAAGTATGGACAGAGGAAGATCTCTCTTTTCTGACTAGTGAGAACATGGCAATTTTTTCCAGGTAATATGGAAACACAGTAGCGACTGTTAAAATTGAACACTTAAATTTTGCAGCAGCCAAACTCTTTAAAGTGAGGAGAGATCTGTTGGAAATATAAATGAATGAAAATCCTTCAAAGAATAAATGTGTTGCTTTTTCTTTTTTTTTTTTTTTTTTTAACTTGGTTATATTACGAGAGGGAGAGACTTTGACTTCAAGAGATTTCAATCAGACATCTCTATGGTAAGTCCAATGGCTTAACCTGCATCCTTGCATTTTATGAAAGGAAAATAAAACCAATTAACAGGCTGGTCTGATGCACAAAGAAAACCAAGCAACATGATACCTATATGGATGAAAAAAAAAAAAAAAAAAAGAAAAAAGGAATCAAGCTTAGCCTTATCATTTCAGCCAATTGTATTTTGGGGCCATTTCTACCACATTGTCAGTCAGAAAAGTATCTGTCTGTCATAACCTTTGTTAAGAACTTCAAAATCTAGTATCAGATTAAATAAGATGAAACTTTTGCAAAGTTTTCATTGTTTGGGTTTTTAGGGGTTTTTTTAATGCTCAGGTTTCTTTAAATATCAGAAAGATTTTTTTGTTATTATTCTTTTTAGGCAAATCACAGGCCTTTCATTTCATGTGGAGAAGCAATAAAAAAATGAGGCACTTCTCTGGCATGAAGATTGTTGTAGAATACTTTCTTGTGTCCTGCATGCCAAGAAAAATTCAACCAACATCTTCTTTCATGAGGCTGTAAAAAGGATATAAGGAAAACAGGAAAACTGTTTGCTTGTTCCCTTGTTTTTAACTTGGCAAGTACAGCTTTGTTCATAGAAGAGCAATGAAGTTGGTGAAGGGTCCAAAGAACAAGTCTTACAAGGAGCAACTGAGGGAAGTGGGGTTGTTTAGCCTGGAGAAAAGGAGTCTCGGGGGAGACCTGATTGTTCTCTGCAACTACTTGAAAGGAGGTTGTAGCAAGGTGGAGGTCAGTCTGTCCTCCCATAGAACAACTGATTTGCAAGTGGAAATGGCCTCAAGTTTCACCAGGGGAGATTTAGATTGGATATAAGGAAAGATTTCATCAGTGTAGGCGTTGTCAAGCATTGGAACAGTCTTCCCAAGCAAGTGGTTGAGTCACCAGCCCTGGAGGTATTTGAAAGACTTGTAGATGTGGTACTTAGTGACATGCTTTAGTGGTGAACTCTGCAGTGTTAGGTTTATGGTCTGATTCTGTAATCGGTTAGGTCTTTTTCAACCTAGATGATTCTATTATCCTATGACTCTATAGTTGAAGCTGGAGTAACATTTAACAGTATGATTTGGAGGAGGGAAAAGACGATCAAATATTCTGGTTTGTCAACGTATTGCCAACAGCCAACACCAGGGTATACTTGAGATGTAAGGCCTGTTAAATATGTAATCGCATGCAAGACACAACAGCTGCATTTTCTTGACCTCAATGTTGAAAAGTTGGACTTAAGACTTGTCCTGGTTTGAGTGAGAACAGAACTAATTCTGCTCAGTGATTTTACTTTTCAGTTCAGTACTTCTAACTAACTTCACTTTCTGAAGTTAGCAGCTTGTTTTCACAGTGTCTGCTGCTGGCAGTGATAACACCCCATGGTTAGAGTTACTACAAAGGGTTGGTGTGCAGACCAAGGCCACTGCTGGATCTTGTGTACCACATTAGGGGGTGCAGAAAGTGAAAGGCTGCACCTGCAGGGAGGAGCAGACAGGGCAGGTGACCCTAAACTGACCAACAAGGTATTCCATCCCATAGATGTCATATTCAGTATAAAGCAGAGGGATCTGGAGGGTCTAGGGGGTTCTTTTTGTTAGCTTGCTGGTTATGTTTGCTTGCTAGCTTGCTTGCTTGCTTGCTTGCTCACCCTCTTTCTGGGGTCTCCCAGGCTCTTCTCCCCTCTCGGATTGCTTTGCCAGCTTGGCTTGGCTTGGCTTGGCACAGGTTCTCTTTTGGTTCCTTCCTTGGAGCATCCAAGGAGGATTCTGTCCATTCTGCCTTCGATCCCAATCGGTGTGTTCCTGAATCTGGTACCAGAATCCAGCTCCTGAACACAGATCCTGTCTGCTGCAGGGCCCAGGCTGGGACTCCCCTGGTGCCTGCTCCACAGCATCAGTTGTGACGGTGATGTAATTACCATCAGGGGGGTTGGTTTCGATTCTGGTTTTATATATATCTGTACATATTCTATGTTAGTATTATTATTATTCTCATTAAAGCTGTTCTAGTTTCCTTTTCTAATCACTAAGTCTCTCTCCCTTATTGCTTTTCTCTTCCCCTTTGGGGAGGGAGAGGGGTTAACAGAGAGTGTCTGTTACAGGTCTAAGGGGCCGCCCTGACCCTAAACCATGACAAGACTATATATTGTTGGCATGAATATCAGAAAAAAAAAAAAAGAAAAAAAAAAAGATAACACAAAAGTTTTGAGGAAAAATCTTTGTTAAAAAAAAGAAACCTTCAGTTTTAAAACAACTGTATGTGGGAGGCAACTGAGTAGGAGCATCCAAGAACTAAGAATAGTTAAAGTAGATCAGTTGCAGACAGAGAAGATGCATTCCTCTATAAACTTCAACTCTCCAAAAAGTTAGGAGTTAATTCTTCACTTGCAATCCAATTTAATGACCTACTAGGCATCTCCACTTTGATGTGAGGGGAGGATGAACTAGTATTGCTGAAAATGTTTGAGAAGGCTTCCTTACTGATCAAAACCCCTTTTCTTGCTTTTGTTTACTTTGGTTTTTTGGGGGGTTATTTGTTTTGTTTGTTTGGGTTTTTTTGTTTTGTTTTTTTTTAATGTACATTTAATATGTCTGTTATTAGTGACATGAAGGATGCAAATGTATCAAATGACTAAAAATAATCCTCAGTCCTCAGAATACTCAAGTGTTAATTCAGATGCCTAGCACTAACCATTTTACTGCAAAGTCAGCATTTATCTCTTTGGCCTGTTTGTGTGAAAGGGATTTTTCACAGGTATCTACACAATTTACCTTTAGAGTAGTCACATTGGATGGAGTGTACTCACATAATGCTGACAAAAAAAGTCAGCTCAGCTGAAAACAGAAAGGTCCTACATTTCATCACACCTCTTCTTAGTGCCTAAGCACATGATCATGAATTTTATCACTTGCACAAGTTTCTGTTGCTCATCAGTCACTTCTCAGAACTGTTTGGTTTCCTTACAACAGTAAAAAATAATGTAGAAAACTATTATATAAGTTGGCTGCCATTTTCATGAGTCATGTAAAAGAAACCAATTTTTTTGTACATAAAAGATGTAAGATCACTACTGCAGTTTTCCTCATACATTGTTATGGTGAGATATCAGCGTTCAAGACCTATAGAATTGACTGTTCTTCAAATGAACAATTAAAAGTCCAAAATACCATGTTACATGTGTTGTAAATTGATCTGTATAAAAAGTAAAGTATGTGGAGACTATGTTTGAGCTGGTGATATTTTCCTGCTTCAGGAGTATGTGCAACAGATTTATTCTGCATAGATTGTTTAGTACTGAAATCTTGTTCAAATACATTCATAATTACACCTGTATTTATAACACTCACATATTCTGTTGATTTTACTGGCATGTCACAATAATACTAATGTAAAAGGTTCTAATTTCAATCAGTTACAGGTTTCATGTTCTTAGATATTATTAAACTTTTCTGTTAGACACCTGTCTGCAACTGAAAATAAGAGAGTTCTCATGCATATAACTGTAATGGTCAGAGGGTGATGTTTATGTAGAAGCTCTGATAATACCACTTCTTCCATAATCTTACCTATCTGTCAGTGCTGCAACCAGTACTTTTGTTTTGACTCTTTCAGAAATGAAGTTAGTTTTCCTTCTTTGATGTTCTGCCTTCGGTTTGTTTCTTTTTTTGCTTGTTTTATTTGTTTTGTCTCTGTGCCAAGTAAAACATTTCTATATTCATCAGTATTGAAGGTCAATCCTGAATTCAGTCTGTAGTTGATCGAACCAGTCTGTGTTTCATATTACCAATCCTTTTATGCCTTTGTAGTGGCAGCTTCAGATTTATACCAAAAAAAGGACACAAACCCATTCCCTCTGAAGCAAGCTGTAAGGGATAGAATACATTGTGCAGCACATAAAGTTAGGGAGCATTAGCATATCTACTATCCTTTAAGCAGAGCTTCCAATTCAAGGTCACCAGTCTGAGGTTTGAAGTTTTCTACCGGCAGGCCTTTACTAGTTGATGTGAGGCACTTCTGAACTCTTAGCTTTTATTTTCTCAACTCAATTCCAGGGCAAGTTCAGCACTACAGCAGTACCCTCCCTTCATTTCACTGCATACCATGATTTCTGAAGTAAGAAAGCAATGAGTAGGAACTGGAAGACAGTTTCTCAGCCTTCACTGAGATACTGCCACTTCCCTCCCTGCCCTTCTGGCAAGATTCCCTTCATGGAGAAACCTCCAATGCCTTCTGGAAGTTCTCCAAGAAAATAAATGTTTTCCTGTTCCACATTCTTCCAAAATCCACTCCCACAGCAGCAAGAGGTGGCTGGCAGAAAACATGGATTTTTCAAGGAGCCCATAGAGTCATAGAATTGTAGGGGTTGGAAGTGACCTCTGGAGCATATTGAGTCCAACCACCCTGCCAGCACAGCAACAACTAGGGCAGGCCACACAGGACCAGATCCAGGCGGGTCCTGAAAGTCTCTAGAGAAGGAGACTCCACAATTTCTCTGGGCAGGCTGTTTCCAGTGATCTGTCGCTCTCACAGTGAAGAAGATTTTCCTCATGTTGAGGTGGAACTTCCTGTGTTTCACCTTGCTACCATTACCTCTCGTCCTATCATGTCTGGCCCCTTCTACTTGACTCCCACCCTTCAGATGTTTGTAGACCTTAATAAGATCCTCTCTCAGTCTTCTTTCCAGGCTAAACAACGCCAAGGCTCTCGGCCTTTCCTCATAAGAGAGATGTTCCAGGACCTTCATCATCTTCGTAGCTCTCCATTGGACTCTCTGTAATATTTCCCTGTCTCTCTTGAACTAGTGAGGACAGAACTGAACACAATAGTCCCGATGTGGTCTCACTAATGCAGAGTAGAGGGGGAGGAGAACCTCCCTTGACATGCTGGACACAGTTTTCTATATGCACCCCAGAATACCATTGGCCTTCTTGCCCAAAGGGGCACATTGCCGTTCCATGGATAACTTATTGTCCATCAGGACGCCAAGATCCTTGGATAATTTTATTTTCTGTACCTACACAAACATAGATATATACTGGTAAAACAAGCATAATTCTTCTCTGTTTCCAATCAGGCAAAAAAGTGCTGGCTTAAAGAAATTGATGGTAGAAAGAAGAAAGAACTGTCAGATAATTAAAATTAATTAATGTTGAGCCTTCCAGATTATTGCTAATCCATTCTCACAGATTGAATGGGTTTTTCCAAATTATAAATTATCTGTCCAGAAATTTGTTCAAACTTGCTTCTGGGCCCATGCTCCAGCAATAAATGTTATGAAAATAGGTTATTTACCATATTAGGATTTTATTATTTCATTATTTCAGTTATTAAACAGGTTTAAGGAGGCATTTAGAGTGGACTTGTCAAGAGTTTTCCAGATTGTTTCTGACTTTCTCATAATGTGAAAAAGTGAAATTTGCATTGACTTTCAGAGGCAAGTTTAAGCCAATAGAAAGTATTTAAAAATCTCACCACTAAACTGTAGTAAGTTGTTAAAAATTAAAAGTTCAGTCTAAAGTGAGATTTCCTTGAGAGTTACTATAGTTTGAATTACTATAATAATTTGAATTTTACATCTTCCAGTTATTTTTAAAATTCACTTGAATAATTCTCAGCACATTTCTTATCAATCTTATTATGAAGTCATGGGAACAGATTAATTTCCATGAATTTAAATGCTTTCCCCCTCACTTTAATATTGAATAGTATTTGATTATCTAAACCTAGATCTGTCATTGTAATTTAAAAGTGGCCATGTTCCCCAGCTATAAAACTAAATGGCATAAAAAGGATCAGTCCAGAACAATTTAAGATAGACATTTCCTCCTTTACAAACAAGTAGCCATACTATTGGCAGAAAAGTGTGCTTAGTCATCATCAGTGAAAGGATTGGTTGGAATAAGGTAAATTTGTGTGTGTGCAAGAAAGTGTTAAACCATACAGGATTGTTTCTGTCAATTATAAAATCATCATCTATGAAGTGATGACTCTATTTCAATGCCCAGTCAGCTGTGTACGAACAGAGACTCTGCATGTTGTAGAGCTTAGACTCTGGCCATGCTTAAAGACTAAATTTATATGCCTACAATACTTGAATGACATCTGTGGGCTGACATTTACATAATTTAGACGTATCAGGGATACTTCCACCATTTCTTCCAGGATTATGATATACCTGTTCTGAAAAACATACTGAGAAAGACCATGCTATAAGACCATATAAATACGTGAGACCATACTGAGTGTCATGATTTTCTGTCTGGATCCCCACCCCATCCTGAAATGTAAGCTAATTAGGCAAATTAGTTGCTTTTATCATCAAACTCTCCTGCCTATGCATGAATTTTGTATGGTAAAATCTTTTGAACACGGACCATATTTGTTTTGTCCTTTAAAAGGTCAGGTTTTGGTCAATGAAAATACTTAAAATGACTGAACAGAGTTTTAGATCGCACCTATTGCCAAGCACATTATCCATGCTTTGTATCAATAATGAAAAAGATCAAAAAGACAATCCTATCCAGTGGATGCTCAAGAAAATAACAGAGCACTCATTCCCGCTGCTATGAGACTCGCTATATGAAGTGAAAATTAATTCATATTTATGAGATTGATATGAAAATTTTTCAGATATTTAGATCTCATTTTAAGAAACCTTTCTAATAATTAATATTAATACTTGTTATTTTACGTGTTATCTTCTCTTTTAAGTCTTAAGCCTAGTCTCTAAGGTCAACCCATCCAATTTTTTCCTCTTATTATTGATAACACTACTCTTATTTATTCTTTGTAGCTCAGTAAAAATCTCTAATATTCAAATCTACATAATGCGTTAGGAACAAAACACATGCACATTCTTTTTTTAGGTTGATTTTTTATACAAAATCTTTTTTTAGGTTGATTTTTTTTATACAAAAAGATACTTTTGTCAGCAGGAAAGATGTTTTATTTAAGCTTTCATCTCTCCTGAGTGTGCTTCTCAAAAGAGAAGAATGGTTTATTTATTATTTGAAAGATGAAGGTGGTATTTGAAGACTTGACTATTACTCTTTCCTTTAGCTTCTATATGGCAATAAAAATTACTTCTAATGTCTTTGATGTTTCTCTATGTAGTTTCAGTATCTTTGGTACTTTAGGGAATATCTTCTTAGCTGCATGCAAACTGTTTTGTTATATGCAGAGAAAGGTAAAGTGATTTGCCTTTGTTAATATTTCCCTTTATGACTCTAAACATAAATTATTTTGATAGAATTACTGCCCGTCATTTAAGAAAAAAATAATTTGCTGTGACACTTCTGTTTCACACAGTATATTACTGCACAAATTATTTAGCCTATTCAATTAAGTTATCACAGCATGCCATACAAAGTAAATATATTAAAAATAAAAGTCTAAAAACTCTTTAAATAGAGATTTCAGATTCTAACTCAATAATGTAGGCAATTGTGCATCATTAAATGGATGGCTGAATAGCTGCATATTTAAAAGAAACTTAAATTCAGAGTGTGATATTCATAACTAGAGATTTGGTAGGAGATCATTTTACAAATTAGGCTAATGGAGTAGTAAAAATGAATGCCTTCTCTTCAGACAAGTCTAAATCAGGATTATTAATGGGAAGAGAAAGAAAGAAAAAAAAGACTGACTTGTAGTGAAAGGAAAAAGTTTACAGTCGTCACTACTAAGGATGCCACTATTATGCCTAATAGATAGACATGGGTAATTATCAAAATCAAAGAGAAAAATACCAGATCTGAATGTCCTAACAGAACATAGCATTCTTTAATTTCAACAATCTAATAAATAAATAAGCTTTTAAAATTGTAGTAAATATATTGCATAAATTAGCACACATTTTCCTGTCAAATAATCAGTAATTCTTGTGATGCAATGTCTTTTAGAGAGAGGGAAATATTGTGTGGATAATGAAAACTCTGTGGTGAAAGATTATTTAAAGCTTGAGGAATTTACCTTTTTTTTTTCCACTAAAATAATGGAAAATAAACTACACAAGTAACTTCATCCTTCTGAAAAGCAGGGCATGCCATGTCACTAACACTGTAAACAAATGTTTAAGATGTCATGGTAGATTTTTTAAAAGAACAAGTATTAATTCATGCTCCAAAACTGACTAAAAGAATGTACTAATGAGGAACAATGTATATTGCCACAACCTGTGCTGTGAATGAAGAGTCAGCATACAGAGAGTCACAGAGAGAGAAAAAAAAAATTAAAAAATAAGCGTGATGGCAAAAGACTGGGTAGCTAACTCACTTGTATCTTCCACTGCAGAAAATGTGCTAGAAAACATCTCCTCAATAATTGCAGTTGAGGTGAAGTCTATCTTCCTTGGTTTTAAGGTCTGATGATAGCAGGAAAACTTGAGGAAAAAGTAATTCTTTCCATTAACTATAAAATAAATACTTTCCTATGTAGAATTCATCTCTAGCATGAAAAGGGCCTCTTCCAAATTTCAAGAATAAAATGATGTTATTATTCATAGAAGTAATTATTCTTTCACTGGTCAGTGATTTCAAGCAGTGTACTTCCAAAACTGCTGCAAAATATTCTTACCTAGCCTCTATTTCAGATTTAACAAAGCCTGTGCTCCAACTGGATTGTATATTCCTCTTCCTATCATGACAAAAATGCTTTGACTGCCTCATCCAGTAACTCAAACCACACTTGGTCTTTGGGTGTTTACTCTGTAATTTTCTAGCTTCCTCTTAGAACTGGGAGGTAGTTATTTTAAAATATATATTTTTTCCTTTTCTGACACAAGTGTTTATCTTTGGTTGAAGTGTGTCATCTTGCCTTCAGTGCTTCATACTCTGTATTTCCTGTGGCCAAATCTGGTATTTGCTTCACCATGGCTTGCTTTAGTGTTTCAAATCTGCATAACACTGTTTGAAACTAATTATCTTGTTGTGCGATATGTTATCTAATCACTAAGAATTTTTGATGTCACTACTTTTAATTGGTTTCCATTTAGAAGAATAAAACCTGTCCTGCTGACATTAAAAACATTATACCGTTGCTCTTAGCTTACCAGGATTTGGTTAAAATCCACAAACTGCAAATGTCCAAACTTCATAGCTACCAATTCACACAATGGATAAAGTAATTCTTTTTATTTACCAACTTGATACTGGAAATCTGAGGAAATCATATTGTTCACATGAACATTTCAACAGGATGGACATATAAAATGTTGAGGTAAGCACAGAGATACTTGTGATGTTTAGTACTCAAAGATATGTCTTTGTGAAACTCTTTAAGGACTACAGCTAACAGTGTGTAATCCCATGATTTAGGTCACTCTTTTTTAGTGCAAGAGTGATGTATAAAACCCTTTGAAACTCAAAGCTGCTGAAAATCTTCCTGAAGCAACAAGTTTCATGCTCCCATGAAAATCCTCCAAAGGTTCAGAAAGCCTTTATTATTAGCTGGCCCTCAAGTAAGTCTCAAACCCATTCTTGTTACTGTGCAGTAGCCCTTAGTCCAGGATCTTCCAGACCTGCTCCCTTTGTCAACCCCCATGCTCAGCTGCTGGGTAATTTGGGTTTGTCATCAGCTGTCTCCCAGGTGCTTCTCACTTCTTTGTTAGTCCTTGTTAAAAACAGTAAGTTCCCTCAGTCCCTTATGCTGCTGTCATTTTCCCGTTTCTTCCTCTCCATCCTTGTCACATCTGCCTAAATTAATCATCACCACGACAGTGCAAAAGGCCTCACTTTGAAAGGCTCAGCTAGTGGACATATTTCAACTTTTCCCATTAATCTCTTCCAGTCAACTGTCTGTCTCTAGGACACTAACTTACTTTTTAACTTCTTTTTAGCTTTCTTCTCCATCCTCCTGAGGACTATTCAGCACCTAATGCACTACATCTTGAGACAACTGTGCACTAAAAGTATCACATAATATGAATATATGCATGGAACAGGACCTGGAATATTAACTTCAGAAACAGTTAAATCATCAGGTAACCTGGTTCAGTTAACCTTTCTTAACCTAAGTATAGACTACCAATAAAAGGGGTGGCTTCCTTCCCTCTCTTCCCTCATTGCACACTCCCTCTGCTTTCTCAGCAATTGTGAGGTTGAATGGTGATCAATCAAAGAATCTATCCCAGGACACATAATGCAAAAATCATAGTTATTTATCAAGCAAATCAATAGCCTCTCAGTTCTCTGAAGGCAATCCAAATACTCAAATCTGCATAGAAAAGGCACTGAGATCATGTATCTGGGAGCAGGACAGAATGGGAGTGCCTCTTTCAGCAGCAATCATCTTGAAGGGAAATAGGCTGTATTGTGGATCTTTTTATTGCAAACCTACTGACTTCAACACTTTAATCACTTCCATCAAAATCACTTCACTCAATTAAGCACACAAACCCAAAGATTTCATACATGAGTACTCTCACTGGGTAATGTACTGTGAATTGCTGTTTGCATTTCACTGACAACAGAATGTAGGATCCAAATTATCTCTATACTGTATATTAAACAATAGGTTAAAATTACTTTTTAATGGCTGCCTGCTGAGTCAAGAGAAGAAATCACAGAATATTTTCATAGAATAGTTTGGATTGGAAGGGACCTTAAACATTACCCAGTTCCAAACCCGCCCCCTCCCACCACCACCACCACCACCATGGTCAGGTACAGCTTCCACTAGGTCAGTTTGCTCAAAGCCCCATCCAACCTGGCCTTGAACATTTCCAGGGAAGGGGCATCCACAGCTTCTCTGGTCAACCCACCCCAGTGTCTCTTCACCCTCACAGAAAAGCAATTCTTCCTAACATCTAATTTAAATCTTTTCTCTTTTAGTTTAAAACCATTACCCCTCATCCTGTCACTACACTTCCTAATAAGGTCCCTCCCCATCTTATAGTTATTATTATAGTCCTTCTGAAAGTTAATTGTTTCATAAATATTTACTATGATTTCTCCATTATTAATTAAGGCAGGAAATTGTATTTTTAGTAAGAAAAATTTATCACATGATTTTCAATCTATTTATGTCTTTTTAATTTAATATTTTATTGTTTTAGAGACCAAACAGCAGAATAACCTCTTATTTGCTTCTCATAACCTTGAAGGTATCATATGAAATGGATTACACTAACATGAACCTGTTCAACTATCAATGTGAGGTCAAGAAAATAATATGATGACATCATAAGTTGTGATATGGTCATGTCAGCTCGTCTTCTCTAAAACTGTATTTAAATGTGCTTAAAACATAATGGCACATGAGAAAGTTGTAGCATAGCTTTGGATTTATTTTATACTATTTCATGCACTGTCCTTTGATAAAGTACACTATCAGAATTCTGTTATTCCCAGCAAATAACTTAACCAAGCATTCTTGCTCTAGATTTTGACACATATAAAAGTGAATGGCAGTTGGACAAAGAAATCATCTTTTTGATGATAATAGTAATAAAATCTAAGTCAATCCTTGTAGAAGTATTTAAAAACAGTAAGAAAAGATAGTATGTTGAAGTTAAAAGTTTTGTAACAAGGTGCTCTCTTCCTAGTGTAATGACAGGTTAGCATGACTTAAGACAAATGTAGAATTGGAAATATTTTAGGATTAAATTCATAAATGTATTTTAGTATAAAAATATTAATGGAAAATACTTACCTTGCTTTGGGAGTTTTCATTCAAACAATTTTTTATTTAATAATAATTCTTAATTTTCAAGGGTTTCCAAAGTAGTTGCCAAAATTGCTTTCTTATAAGTTGCCTAACTGTTTAACTGCTATAATGTGTATTGGTGCAGGCCTCCATTATCTAAAATATCTTTAGACTAGTAACTCCAAAGCTTCCCACAGACAACTGGCACCTCTGTTTTCTGTCTCTGCTTTGTGAATTTACAAACTCCTAATTAAAAAGGCAATCTTAAAGGTCTCTGACTTGTACTCTAGGAAAAAGTAAATAATAGGATATCCAGTTTCCAAATTCCAGGATATCCACTCTGTTTTAAAATGTCTGTGATTTTTATATATCCTCTGGGAATAGCTTAACTCCCTAGACAAGCTTCAGTAAACTAGATTTCCAGGTGTTCTGAGACCCACAGCTGCTTCTATAGTGAGAGCTGAGGAAAAATACATTCTATTAATTCAGCAATTAGAGGTAAACAGCCATAGAATTCTGAAGTCACACCAAGTCCTGTCACTGGTTATCGTGTTCCTCAAATAGCTGGCTGTGCTGTAGCGTGACAAGTGGGTCGGGAATTCCAATTATGATTTGTCCAAGAAATACTCTCAAATGTTTTCAGATAAAATGTATGGTTCAGATAAAATATATGGATCTAAATCCAGTAATATTTTCAGAAACTGTTCTTTGTTTTATAAAGAACAAAAAACCCCAAAACAAACAAACAAACAGATAAAATTTACCAAAACCCCACATGATTTATGTACAAATACAGTTGGGTTTTCTAAGGATGGCAGGTTTTGTCTAAAAAAGGTCCTAAGAGTTTGCAAGCACAAACTGTGTTAAATGTGTTAAGTCACTGTTTTTGTCTCTTGAGCTATGAACAAGGTTGGTGTCAAAGGTGTTTTCTGTCTTTCTTGCCCTTTCTATCCTTGAGAGAATTTGCCTGTGCTGTTCTGTAAAAATTAAGATCTGTTTTTAACATGTTAGATCAGACAGGGTCATTCCCACTGTTTTTCTATTTCTTTCCAAATAAACATTTTACACCTTCTATAATTGCATCTGAAAACACAATTACGCTATATAGAGGAGTCAGTGAAGTTAAAGGGAATGTGAAAAGGAAAAAAAAAATGTTAAAGAGAAATAATATAAATTCCAACTACTTCCGTAATCTATTTTGTTTCTTGAAAGTAAAAGAAAAATTTATTTTTGAAAAAGTTTAATGAAGGTTTATGACTCAGGCCTGCTAAAGCAGTTGATAAATTGATAGATCTCATACTACTCCTTTTAAAGGAAACAAACCATGTATATATCTTTAGTAGCTTCAGGCAGCTGGAGGTTAGGTGGCAGAAGTTACAGTATGTGGAATGGCAGCAAATCTGTATATTTAGCCAACATCATCAAGTAACTTGTGAAAACAGTCAAAACAAAAAGCTTATAATATGATTCAGCTGACCAGACAGAGGGAAGTAGATTATTTGCTCAACACACACACATGAATCTAGTGCCATTTGGGTAGTCTTAGAGTGCTCAGCCTGTCTTCTGTTTGCCACTCCAGAATGGCCTGGACAGCTTGTAGGTTTTATCTCATCTCTGTCAACTCCTTCAAAATGTCTTGAGATACCTTAGGCTGTTCCTGATGACTTTAGGTGCTTGTATGGAGTGGGGCCCTCAGTGTCTGCTTTACAGGGAGCTGAATTTCTCTCCAGGTTACTTTAATAATATTGACTATGGCTAGGATTAATTGAGTAAATATACATTTTTAGTAATATGTTTAGGTGTTGTGGGGTACCTAAAAGTCTTCCCATCAAAAGTTAAGTCCTGCTTTATAAATGCCAGATCCACAGAAGTATTTTGAGTGTTCTGCATGATCTCAAAGAGTATGGGCATCTACATTTAGACAACTGTATTGTAACATTGCAGTCAATTGACTCAAATAGGATTTTAGATCCTTAGTTCAGATGTTCAAACCTACATTTAGACATATACATTTAATTAACTTGAAAAATACATTCTATTAATTCAGCTGCTTAATTTCAAGATGAATCCATCTATTGTATTTTTCTTCTTTATAAAAACAGTTTTGCTTGGCAGTAGATAGTTTTCAACTTCTTAGCTATTTTCTACTGTTTTCAGTTAGGAATGAAAGCATTTTTACACTAAACATCTAAACTGTAGAGGAAAAAAAGATTCAGAATTTTACACTAGTGATCTTCAGCTTTAATAACCAAAGCGAAAATATTGAACAATATATGTAATACACTTGAAATGCATTTACTGCTATATGAAATAATGTTTTGTATCCTTCCATAATGACTGCCGTCCATAGATTAGTCAGGACAATACTATTTAAAATAATACTAGATAAAAGTAAACCAAAATTTCAAATCAAGAATAAGATTCAAACACACACAAAATAAAAAATTTAAAACTGTAACCCATCTTTCAAATGTGGGACAAGATAAATGATGGAATGTATCATTAAAATACCTCAGTAGCTGCAGTATTTTGCTATGACTTGATAAATTAGGCCACAGATGAGAAAATGGAATATCAACACTGTTCAGTCAGATATTTGTATCTGAAATCTTCCCTGCTTTTGATAAGCTACACAAAACATGATAAAGGCAAGAGTTTTACTTTGTACCTCGTCATATCTCATAGATTTAGCATTACTATATTTTATCCCTAAACAAAATGCTTACTAACACCTAATCTTGCTCACTGGTGTGCACTAGTGTATTAGGTCGAGCTCAGTCAGATGCAATACCACTAGCCATGTATAGTGGTCATGGTACTTCATATTTTCCCTTTTTTCCATAGAGTGCTTTCTTTTTTTTTTTTAACTTTGACACCTGTTGTCACTCTTTTAAACAATCCATCATCCATCTTTTTTTTTTTTTTTTTTTTTTTTTTATTTTTTATACAAAGAGACAC
>JANHGN010005126.1:0-67317 GCA_024605025.1 Megaceryle maxima | reverse complement strand
TCCCTGCTCTCAGCAGGGGGGTTGGACTAGATGACCTCTAGAGGTCCCTTCCAACCCAGACATTTCTATGTTTCTAATTCCCTAGACACTTAACTTACTGCATTAGGGCAAACTTTGCTCTTTGTTTATTTAGAGGCTTAATATACTTTTATTCTTACTCTTTGTATCTAATTTGTAATCCTGTAAATAAGGTGTTCAAGACACTGCAGTAATGAACTAGACAATCTAAGCTTGTTATTAGACTTTTGCTGCTGCTGGGAGTGAGTATGTAAGCAGCAGTCAGCTATGCCAGTGATGTTCATGGACAGTAACAACCTTATGCAATCTTCTATTCCTCTCAAAAAAAAAAAGAAACCTCTTTTTTTTTTTTTTTTTTTTTCCCTTTTATTTTTATCAGTCAGTGGTCCTTCCTCCCATTTTTTTAACCAGTACTCAGGATAAAAACATTTTCAAAGTTACTTCAAATTCAAATCTGCCCTTAAGCAACCTGTGGTTCAGTTTTGCTCTAATTGAAACTAATGAGCCATCTGCTATTAACTTCGACGCAAGTAGGACAGAGCCTTTCTTTCACACAAGGTAATCATAATAAACTTTGCTGACAGGCACGTAACCAAAATTACAAAACATGCCAAAATATTTCTTTTCTTTCCCTTGTACCAGGTCACCCTGCCACAAAGGTGATGCTGCGCTGCTGCTGCATCTCTTCTGGCTCCCAGGCTCCCCCGCACGCGTTGCAGCAGCAGCCCTAGATCAGCAGTGCTGAGGAAGGGATCTTTTTGGCAATGCAAAAAAGATAGAATTTTTTATTCAGTACTAAGCAGATATCAAAAGGCCTTTGCATAACAGTCTTTTAATGAAAATTAAAATAAGGATGAGGAAACCTTCAGAGATCTGCTGAGCTCTGAATAAACCCCAAATTATTCTTTCCCCAGTGGAGGATGATACATACAGAAGCAGGTAGACAAAAAGATGTGTTGATTTTATAATAACCTCATCTGAGCTGATATTGTACAAAAGAGCTACAGGCAACAGGAAATACAGTTTGATCCACCTTGGTTGCATTTAGTATTTCCAAGATCACCAAGCTTTGAAATCAGTCTTCATTATTCAGCTGAACAAACCCACCTAATATCAAACACTTTTGATTATAGGAACATTTCTTTAATAAGAGATGTGTGTGCTTTTGCTTCCAGAATACCTGAACAACCAACTCAAAGGCTTAAGACACCAGTCCCAACTTTGGGGCTCCTTAAAGATATAAATTTTTCATGCAGGATAGTCTTAGTGATGTTTTTTTTTCCCCCTCATAGAGGATATATTTAAAATTACAAGCTTGTACCAAATGTTGTACTACTCAAAAAAAAACCCATTTTCAGCAAATGGCAATTACTCTCTGACCAGTCTGACTTTCTGTTTACTACTTTAACCTATATTAGCTCTTATATTAAGGAGACATATCATCATGGTATTTAGGTACCTTGTATGTAAACAGAAAATTATGATTAGTTCCTTCCACAGAAGGCTCTGTGCAGCCGGGTGTGGAGATACTGCCACTGTACACAGGGCTGCTACTCCTCAGCTTCACTCTGTCAAAATTGCTTTTGATCTTTTCACAACCGTCAAAATGACACTTATAACTAAATCTCAGCATTAGTGTAGGCAAAACTTGAGACCTCAGTGTGAGGCATTACCAGATTACTTCTTAGAACACTTAGGGAAAAAAGAGGATATGAAAATATGAAAAATGGCATAAAGCATGATAAGTTGCATATGTAGGAATATAACATCAAGAGAAAGCCAAAATAATTATTTATTTGTTTTCTATTTAATTCACTCTTTTATATTTAAAGGATTTAGTTTTATATTTACAAGTATATATGGTAGAGGTCACAAAAAATCACCACCATGGCCTCTTTCCATTTCTATACTATGTGACCAGAATAATTTGTACCACTCAGTCTTCTCAGAACTCAAGAACAGATACCTATTAGTGTTTTCCCAAGTAGTATAAAACAAACAAATAAACAAGCCATCAGTACTTCAGACTTTATATGCCCTAACGACTGCTCTTTAGTCGCTGAAGCCAAAATTGTACAGATACTGGCCCCAGACTTCTACATGACTCTTCTGTGAGACCCATAAAATGTTTTCACCATAAAGCTTTTTCTCCATAAACCAGTGAAATCAACTAGGAATTAATTAATATTGCTCTCATTCAGTTTTTTCTCCTTCTTCAGCAAAGACATAATCCCAGTTTAAATATGTAATTAACACTCACATTTAAGTTCTTTAGGATGTATAAATGACAGACACACTCTTTCCAGCTTTCCACTAGAGAACATAAAATATCATCCTGCTAAGATGTATCTTGATAGATATCCTGGAAAGGTCCTTACCCATATCTACAATGGAAACAGAACCAGGAGCTGCACCATGCATCATCTCATCTTTCTGTACAACGTGATGTAATTGCTACCCATAAGGAGCTATACTTGTAGTCTTTCCTTGTCCCTCTCTCGTGGAAATATGTAGGTCCAAAAGTTGAGCCCTAACTGCTTTGTGCACCTGTGCTGCAGTGAACTGAATAAGGGTTTCTGGACTTAAGCACCAGCTCAGAACTCAAGGACTGAGGTGAAGGTTTAAGTGAGTCAGAGATATCCATGTGGATATGTGAGGTCTCTCATAGCACTTTTTGATATCTGAAAGGACGTTTAAGCTGTCTGTATCAATGCAGTCATTGCCTCTTTATGGCAAGACAAAGTGCAAAGCATACATACTTGAAGAAGACACTAAGAAGGAAGAACAGGGAATGCTCCATGTTAGAAGGTTTTTATTATTTTATTATATGTGGCATTACTGAAGGCAACCCCCCCTATCCTTCAAATGTAATCATAAAATTCAGTATTTAATGAAAGCTTTGCTCACCAAGTATAGTCCTTATTCTTGGGGTCTGGTTGGTACCAGAATGAGAAAGATAAAACTGACTCTAAAAGGAGATTCTTCAGTTAAAGCTGGCTAGACATATGACTGACTCTGTTCTAACAGGGTCTGAATCTCACCTGATTTGCCACTGTTAAGAATTTTTCCCACAGAATGTTCAGTTTTCAGCATATCTGTGCATCATAGAATCATAGAATGCCAGGCTGGAAGGGACTTCAAGGATCATCTGGTGCAACCTTTCTTGGCAAAACAAGTCTAGACAAGATGGCCCAGCACCCTGTCCAGCTGAACCTTAGAAGTGTCCAATATTGGGGAATCCACCACTTCCCTGGAGAGATGATTCCAATGGCTGATTGTTCTCATTGTGAAAAATTTTCCTTGTGTCCAATTTGAATCTCCCCAGGAGTAACCTGTACACATTACTCCTTGTCCTTTCCATCTGACTCCTTGTAAAAAGGGAGTCTCCACCTTCTTTGCGTCCCACCTATATGTATTATGTTCCTTCATCTCTCCTTTTTAAGTGCCCCTACTTTGTTGTCTACAAAACTGGGATACAATCTGTTTTCAGATTGGTGGTTCTGCATGCTATCTCATCTTGGATGTAATACATACCGAATGCCATGTACTCAGAAAAAAGTTGTGGAAGAACTGTAAAGCCAGATTACCTCATTCAACTGTAAGTATTTCTTTTTCTTATTTAATCTCAGGTATGATGAGTTACTCAGGTACTACTGATGACAGAAAAATGTCACACATGCATTTTCAGTAGGCAGCACACCTTAGAAGAAAACAAACCATATTTTTTAACAGACCCAGGTCTTGGTGTGGGGGCCTGGCCAGGGCAAGCACCCTGTGACACTTGGGCACTTCCTGGATGCCAGAAGAGTGGCTTTGTGTAGGCACCTGTATAGCTCAGAATTATACCAGGGGAAGATCTGGACTTTAATTTTTAAAGAAGATATTTAGAAATGTGTTTCATTGCCATTTGAGTATTAACATAACTTTTTTTCTTGAAAAGAATTTCATGACTGCAAGGAGAAAATGAACCACTCACTGACTAGGTACTAGATGATCAGTGCAAAAGGCGCCATATTAATGGTTTCTAAATGTTTATATTGTTTTAGGTTTATGGGCAATGCAAAGCAACTATCTATGTTAATCAGCCAAGAAATATTGCTCATCTGTCTGCTTAGGAGTGCACTTTGCAACCAGGTATGTGTTCATTTAACATACTCACTTTAAAAGAGAACTGGAAAAACACTCCGCCATATAGCATTACTTCAAATTTTAATTGTAATTATGGCACCACAGCATCTCCATTAGATTTCAGGTGCCCTACTTTTTCGAGTCAGTGATCATAAGACCAGTGTGGTCCTGCAGCTCAAAGTAGTGCAGTAATAATTGTTTTCTTCTCTGGGAAATGCAGCAGAACCTATATATAGGTTTTTCCTCCGGTCCAAAAAGCATTTTTGTTGGTTTGTGAAAGGCAAGTAAAACCACCAGTCCTACTGTCAGTAGGCTGAGCTTTTTGCTGCTTTGTTTCTGCCTCCACTGCAACATTTTTATGGGTTTGTAATTTCATAAAGATTCAAAATTATTGAGTGAATCAAACCACCTATTGTTACTCCCCTCCAGGGGACTGGAGGACACGTGGGTAGGGCTGGGGGTATATGTGCATTTACAATGACCTACATTATCAACATGTGCTTATGGTTATGCTTTCTCTAACGACATTGGGTGGGTTTTTTAATAAAAAGTTCCACGTAGATATATTTGGACAGCATGTCCTGACTGCCCAGTTGATGACTCTCCAACCAAGCCTAAATATTTGGAGGCTGCTGTTCAATGCCTTGCCAAGTTCAATGAAGAGAGTCAGCAAACTCATTATTTCTTTGTCCTCGATATCACAAGAGCTTCAATGCAGGTAAGCCAAGGCTCTTCCAATTTGCTTTAGCCCTCAGGAAGTATGGATCCACCTGCTATAGTTTACATGATTTGTTATCTTACATGTTGTTTAGAATTTGTACAATATAGTACAGAGAATACTTCTATGCAGATTCCCCTGGGAAATGAGGATCTGCATTGATCCAAGACTTTGATTCCTTTTATAGCAAAAAGAAGGGTTTTATTCAAAACTCAAGAAAGAGATTTGTGTTCCAAAGTTTAGGAAAGCTTCCCTGTGAGCTCAGTCTTCTACCTCCACCATGAATTAGTGACTCCCTAATAGCAAGCATTTAATAAAAAATAAATTAATAAATGGATCTCCGGACTAAATCTTATTTACAACAGTAATATCTGGTCTCGTTAAAATTCATTATGTTTGGATAACAAGGTGGTTCTCACTCTCTGCCTCAAACCATTAGATGTTGCTACAATACAGTGTTTAATCGCTCCCATTTTCCAACCCTGAGGTGCTTGCATTTCAGAAATAGAAAAAGTGATCCTGTTTATTGAAGCAGACAGAAATTATCAAGGAGGCACTGAGGGGGGTCTTTGGATATGTAGTTCTATGTGGATGTTAACTTATTACAAACACCAAACTCATTTCAACTACCACTAATCCATGAGTTATTAAGACTGTACATATGTAAGAAATAAAAAATAACCAGGGAATAAAGCAGCACTGGCAAAAAATCATTCTCTTGTAATACAACTAACAGCAATGCCCTAAGTGTAACCTGTTCCTTCCACACTTAGCAGAATTTTTACATCAATTTCAAGGTCTGTAGGATAATTCCTTCTTCCCGACATATGCACATGGTCTAATTGTCACTGGTTTCTCTCATTAACAGTGGAAGGTTGGTCCCGCATACTTTGTAGGGGTTTTAATTCAGGAGACATCCTGCTCCAAAAATGACACAATTGCTGACATTTCCCAGTGCGAGCCACTTTCACTGGAACTAGCTTAAGTACTTTTCCTTGTATAAATACCTATTGTGCAGATACTGTGATTCCTCAGTGAATACTTAGCCTATCCCTTTGGCTCTTTGCAGACAAGAATCAAAGCCCACAGGCTTCCTTTTACAGGTTGTAGCTTTACACTGTTTTTCAACTGTACAAACTGCTTTAGAATAGAGAAAACATTTCAGTAAAAGTTCTGAATTCTTACCTAGAAGTCCATGAACAAAGAAAACAGAAAACAGTACCATCCAGAAAAAGGCAGGGTAGCCATTGCCTTATGAAACAGAAACATTCTGAATGATTTCTTCCAAGTAAACAGGTACAGACAATAAATCACAAACAATGCATAAAGAGTACATTCATACCACAATCAGGTCAGCTAAGGAAAACATTTAGGAACTAAGGAGAAAATTTTAAGAGAAACTGAAAGACTAAATGGGCATGCTGCCAAGAAATACCATTTCGAGCCCCGTCTTAACTGAGATCCAAGCCATGTTACCTGCAGCCCAGAAAAAGAACAACTATTAGAAACTTTTTTTTTTTTTTTTCATGGTTTCTTTCACTAGTGTGGTGTGAAATCAGTTTTGTCTGAAAAATGATACTATGTTCTATTACATAAATTGCCTGCATGGAGATATTCTGCTGCAGCAGAACTTAAGAGTGCTGTTAAAATTGGGCCTTAAGTGGCCAGCTTATTTTTACTATTGTGTTACCTAACCCTCCTTTGCAAACATAAAGCCTTTTTCAAAATACTGTCTGCTTTTGTAAGCTTGCCAATCCCAAAATGTTTGCCCAAGTTGCTTATCCCTACAAATACATGTAGAAGCTATAACTATTCAGCCTTTCATAATCACTTATTTTACAAGATAGGAACCTAGTATCAGTGCTACAATGTGAAAAGATGCCTGCTCTGTAGTAAACAGTCACCGGGAACATCAACAGTTCATCACAATACCCTGTGAAATCTACAGTCCACAGGTCTTTCTTAAACTAATCTTAATATTGCAAGAGCAATAGTCCTTTACAAATCAAGAACTGAACTCTTGAAAGCCCAGCCATTTTTCAGTTTTCTTATTCACAAAGATATGGGCTTCAAGAAAATGTTACGGCCAAATCAGGAAGAAATCTCTCTTGTGGTAAAACAGACTGTTGCTAAGCAGATGAAAAGGCAATAGAATAAGTACAGGGTCAATCATACTGAGCTCAGAATATACTGAGGAGAAATTGTAAATAACAAAGGGGATGCAAAGAGCACTGACTGCGTAGTTACCCAAGTTTCATGCACCCATCTCCAATGGGATAAGAAAGTAGTTCCATCTACCTATCCTTTGAGCTTTTGTTCTGCAGCTGGTCTTTGCAGACTGGAATTATAGCAGATCCTTAGTATGGAGGGTGACCTTCTTCATATCTGAAAGAATTTGGAATAGCTTCAATATAGGTAATGCTGCTTGCTTGTTATTTAGGATCCTGCCACTGAAGACCAAGCTCATCAGACACCTGGAGAATCCAGCCAGAACCTTCAACCAGCTCCCACTTCAGAAACCAAACCTTTCTCCCCACATCTAGAAAAAACAGTGGGTTGGGTTAAAATGTTACCCCCTTCAACTGAGGACATCTCTTTCTAACACCCACCAGGAAGTCAAAATGAACCTAAAGATGGAGAGCCTGTTCCACCTAAGGCTGTAGAATCTACACCCAGTTTTGGTAAACACCCAGGTAGACAAACCAGACTTGACCAAACCAGTCACTGCCCCAGTTATTCTCCCTTTTCCTGAAGAACTTTCCCTTTCAGACTCATGCCCAGGAGAGGCAAAGGAGATAACTTCCATCCTTAAGCCTTTGATGCCTAAAAAGCCTATCAAATTCTAACCAGCATCCAATCACCTCAACTACCTGCAACGAAATAATGACCACAATGGCAACCTGACCTTTCAATTAATGTAACATCCTCAAATACATAAATTGCTTAATAAAGTCTTCATCTTTGGAATTCCCAGATTTAAGAAAGCACAAGAATAGACTAGAAAAAGAAATTTAACTGGGGCAATTTCCAACAACAGTACTTGAGTTTTAATTATCTTAATTAATTTTAATTCAAATTATTTTAAAATTTCATTTTAATTCCTCCCATCAGTAAGAGAATGAAGGAAAGGTAACTGAGAAGGCTAAAAGAATTTGCAGGGCTGAGACAGCCCAAAGGCATCAGAAAAAAACACTCTCAGTAGCAGAAGTCTGTCAGAGCACAGCGAGGCATGGCTGCTCCCCAAGGGATGGTGAAGTGGAGCCAAGTGTGACAACCAAGCTGGCAGGGCAGGGGCCTGTCCCATGGTACCTGAGCGTGGTGAGCAGGGCAGCCCCAGGGATGGTAGTGCAGTTATAGGAAGAGGCCAGATCACATAAGTTCATGGGCAATGACCCAGGTCTGGGGTCAAGGCAGTAACATGAGCTAGCAAATCAGGATCAGGATCTGGTCTGGTTACAGTACCCAGAGTCAGACACAGCCCTGTGGTCTCCGGGCAAGTCCACAGTGACGAGGTAGGTCTGAGCTCAAGCCAGGAAGATGGGCTACAGGTCTGAATCTGAGTCTGGATCAACAGGGTCCATAGCCAGGCACAAGCCCAGCTGCGATGCAGCAGGAGCTGTAGCTCAGGCAGGGCCCAAAATGCTACAGCCTCTGCTTAAAACATCTCCTGGAGGAAGTAGGGTCCAGTTGGCCCTGGCCGTGGTCTCCCCGCAGTGCTGCCTGGCAGCCTGTCCCCAAGGTCACCAAGGGGAAGGTCTGTCACTGAGTTGGTCCTGAGCCACGGCAGCCAAGCCTCCAAGAGAGGGAGTGTTCTCAGGCCCCTACAGTCACAGCTGGTGCAATGGTGTATAAACGGGGAAGAGGACTTCAGCACTGTTCAGCACCAAAAGCAAGTGAGTTTTTATTATATTATGGGTTAATGTCTTAATTATAATGTGATGAGCTTAGCCTATCTTTTTATTTCCCATGGAAGATCTCAAGAAAGATTTTTTTTTTTTCCTAATGCTTTATACACTCACTTAAAAAAAGTGAAAAAGGCTACCCACGTGTGAAGCCTCTGCACATAATTCTGTCTGCTGGAGAATCAAACCAAGCTATTCACATTCTTATGCTTTACTGACCCTGCTGTGCAGGAAAAAATGATGATTTACAAAATCAGTCTAATTCTTTCTTGAGATAGGTCATATTAACTGCCTTATAATAAAAACCACAGGGACACTCTACAGCCTGGAGCTGAGAAAAATCAATTTTGCTAAAGCCAGACATAGCAACTGTACTGACAATAACAAATATAAATAAATGAGAAGAGAAGAAGAAAAAGAGTGAACATGAGAAAGAAATGTTATTTGCGGCCAGGAGTACACTGATATTTGCAGTAATTATGGGGCTCATATGACACCACAGAGCCTTTCTCTGGTTGCCAGCAGATCTGTAAAATCATTTGTTCAAAACAAAATCTATAAAATATTATTATTTCTGAAGCTTTTATGCTGCCAAATAATCCCTAGAGATGCTGGGTAATTTCTCCATTCAAAAAGCCTTTCAACAAAAAAATTACGGTTTTGATAAATTATTCTGGCATTATGCAATTTGATATAAATATATTAATTATTATAAATAAAATATAAATAAAAGTATTATTTTATTTTTAGTGGAGACAAAATGATATTGAAATATTGCATGGAGTTATGTTCACAACATACATTTCATAGGAACCTAATTCAATAAGGACAAGTGTAGGGTCCTGCACCTCAGGAGGAACAACCCCCTGTGCCAGTACAGGTTAGGGGCTGACCTGCTGGAAAGCAGCTCTGTGGAGAAGGACCTGAGAGTCCTGGAGGGTAACAAGTTAACCACAAGCCAGCAATGTGCCCGTGTAGTCAAGAAGGCCAGTGGTCTCCTGGGGTGCATTAAGAAGAGTGTGACCACCAGGTCAAGGGGTGTTTCTCCTTCTCTATTCTGCCCTAATGAGGCCACATCTGGAGTATCGTGTCCCATCTTGGGCTCCCCAGTTCAAAAAAGACAAGGAACTACTACAGAAGTTCCAACAGAAGGCTACAAAGATGATGTGGGGACTGGAGCATCTCTCTTGTGAGGAAAGGCTGAGAGGCCTAGGGCTGTTTGGTCTGGAGAAGAAACTGAGAGGGGATCTTATTGATGTTTAGAAATATCTACAGGGTAGGGGTCAAGAAGATGGGGTCAAGCACTTTTCATTGGTGCCCAGTGACAGGACAAAGGGAAACAAACACAAACTGGAACAAAGGAGGTTCCATCTGAACATGAGGAAAAACTTATTTCCTGTGGTGGTGACGGATCCCTGGAACAGGTGGGCCAGAGAAGTTGTGGAGTTTCCTTCTCTGGAAATACTCAAAACCCACCTGGATGTGTTCCTGTGCAACCTGCTCTAGGTGAACCTGCTTTAGAGATAGGGTGGACTAGATGGTCTCCAGAAGTCCCTTCCAACCCCTAGCATTCTGTGATTTTTTTTTTCAGTTTGAAAAAAATTAAACCAAAAATATTATATAAAGAAGTAATTTAATTGCTTTGAAGATTAGAATAAGCCCAAAAGTGATGTGTGAAACACATCAAGGGAGCCAAAAATAATTCCATTTCACTTCCACATCATGAAAAGTTTCAACATATTTTGGTTTCATTCATTTCAGAGTAGATAACAATTCAAAATCAAGTTAGTTCTCCAAAAATCATAAAATGCAGTTTCTATCTGATTCTTATTGCAGTATGAGCTCTAGGCTGTGGCAGCATTCCCCTTTTTATCAAGTCATCAAATCACAATATCTTGTTTTTCCCACAGTATGTTTCACTTTTGCCAGCTCGGGTTTTTCTAACAGAATCAGTGTGTTCTACCTCCCTACACAAAACTGCTGATTTGCCACATGCTGAACCTGGGAATACCAGGCATTATCCTGCATCCTCACACAGAGCACCAATGGCTTTAGTGAGTCAAAGGACAAGAGCATTGGGGCAACAGCCTGTCACATTTCAGTGATTTTTCAGAATGCTTTTTTTGCCCCCATTTTCAGTTAATCCCCATACTTCGCAGTCCTGACTTTTTTTGAGGCCACACTTTGAGTACCATGTTCAGTTTTGGGCACCTCAATACAAGAAAGACATCAAGGTGCTGGAGTGGGTCCAAAGAAGAGCAACTAAGCCGGTGAATGGCCTGAAGAACAAGCCTTATGAGGAATGGCTGAGGGAACTGGGGTTATTTAGGCTGAAGAAAAGAAGGCTGAGGGGACACCGTTTTGCTCTCTGCAACTACCTGAAAGGACATTGTAGAGAGGTAGGCACTGGTCCCTTCTCACAAGTAACTAGTTATAGAACAGGGTATGGCCTCAAGTTGCATCAGGGAAGGTTTAGACTGGAAATTAGGAAAAAAATTTTCACAGAAGGGTTTGTTAGGCATTGGAACAGGTTGCCCAGGGAGGTGGTTGAGTCACCATTCCTGGATGAGTTTAAAAGATGTATAGAAGTGGTGCTTGTGGATATGGCTTAGTGGTAAACTTGGTAGAGTAGGGTTAATGGTTGGACTCGAGGATCTTAAAGGTCTCTTCCAACCTAAATGATTCTATGATTTATAGTGCAGTCTATTTTATTAACTCTTTGCATGTTGATTCTAATCTCACTGTGGTGCCACTAGGTTAATGATAATACTGAGATTTATATCAACATATGTAACTGGATTCTTCCTCAGAAGGAGTACTGAAGAAGACATCATCTTAATTAACTGCTAGTCCCAGCCAAGAATATCCCATTTCAGTTCTCTTTTGTGACTATGGCTGCTTACAGTAATAAATCGAACAGCAACAGCAGCAAGAGAAGATAAATGGAGGGGAGCTGGTGTGAACATACACGGGGGGAGTTAAAGAGAACATCTGAACATCCGGATCCACAGTTTTGAGCATTCAGTTTGGATACCTTTTAGCCTGTTCCTCATACAAAGCTCAGAAATGACATTAGAATAAATACTTTCTCTAGCTTGGGTCTGAGATTTGGGTTCAAACACTTCTATGATTTAAAAATAAATACCAGAAGATGTGTTTATCTAAGTGATAACTGTATCTACAGCGCAGATCAGCAAGCACCAGTGATCAGTGCAGATCCATGGGCATTTTCTTTATCTGCTGTGACCACTCCAGCACAGTAATTCCTATACCCAGCTTTCAGTGTCACCCAGGCCACCACCAATGTTTACCATAACCGAGGCCTGGTTCACGATTAATTTCTTGAACTGCAAGTAGGACATTGAAAATAGTCTCAGAACAGCTGATAGCATTTAGTCATTACTGCTTCAAATCCTGCTACTGATTCAGCAGATTTATGCCAATCTGTGAGTGGGCCAGCACCATGGTTTTCTCCCTCCAACATGCCCACAGGGACAGATAAGGGCACAGGTTGCAATGCGTCTGGTCTCCACACACTTCCTCTATGTGACAGCATGATCAGACAGTACCGCAGCAAATCCTCTAATAAACATGCCCAGATAGAGCCAAGCATCTCCATCTTCTGGCCTGGTTTCTCACCTTTTGCCAAAATGAGCAAAACAGTTGGCAGTAACACACCTGATGTACCTTCAGTCACACCTAGAATGCTCTCTTCTCCTCTCTGGACTGCAAACTTTTAGGCCTTGTTTCTCCTTGTCTGTTAGAGAACAGGCCAGCAACACACAGAAGTCCTCCATCCAGTGACTGGAGATGAGAAGTGGGTGGACTTTGGCAGTCTATTCCTAATTCACTTTTAAAGTTCATTTCACCATTTTTAGTACTTACTGATCTTATGATACTATATCATCCATTATTAACTTGCTATCTGGGCAGTGTCCAGCTCAAATTTGGTCTGATGCTTATTGGAGCAAACATTCCAGTTTCACATGAACAGTGTTTTTTATTTGGGCACAAATATCCAATGGCCAGTGACCCCCAAGACGTTGAGGTTTTTCCAGCCATTATCAAGCCTTTACTCTGAAGAGAAGCGAGGCATCGTGAATGCCAAAAAAGGGGGCGGTAATATTCAAAGGGTACAGAATAAGATATGCTGATTTATTTATGCATACATTGGCTATGCCTTTCATTAGATTTTTCAGCTACCCTTCTCCTGCACTCATCCTCAGCAAATCAAAAACGATTTTTAAAGCGAGGCCCAGATATCAAAGTTTTAAACATGGGTTTACAAGTCAAGTTTTATATAAAATGAACTAATTATAAATACTCTTAGTCTAACTTCAGAACCCTAGTGTATAAAGTTCATGGTTAAACATTTTCTTCTGCATCTCAGAATATATATGTATTGTTTTGATTTCAAAGGTAGATTTTAAAGACCTTCCACTAGATATAGTCATGAATACTATACAACCACAACAGTTGCCAATACTTCCCTTTTGTTAACCTACTACAACACATAAACATTAAAGCTTAAATTTTAAGAACAGTATAATGCCCCAAGCCCTGAAAGAGTCAAATCCCTTTCTCTAATGCCATTCCTAACATCAAATTCTTAAGCCCACCTTTTTCCCCAACCTCTCAAGCGCCTCAGCAAACAGGTCAATCTTGCAACATATCCTTGAGGTCATCAATTTACAATTAGTGTGGTTTTTTTCTAGAAAGCAATTTGCAGCCAAAGACACTGAGGACAAAGAACACCAACACCCTTTTTATCCCCTGTTCTTGAGGACTTCTAAGCAACAAGACTTCAAGAACTACATTGTCAACCTTCTCACTTGACAGTTGATGTCCTCCAACTAGCCTTTGAACTTAAGGTCTGTTTGAATTCAATTTGATAGACAAGTCGATGAAGCTTCTAAACATCTGATAAAAAAATGGTGACTGGTAAAGAAAAACAAGCTGCAGGCAGGGAGGGGAAGCTATAGTTGCAGCTGCTGCTTTGAAGACCATAACCTAAGCAAATTCACCTAACACTGCGCTTGCATCAGGGGACTCCCTGTTTGCACCCAGCACATCAAATTGAGACGTGACTGAAGACATGACACATTTCTATATATTTCCATCACACTCGGGGGTATTTCTGTTAAATGCAGCACTACCCCAAAAACTGCAAAACTTTTTTTTTTTTTTTTTTTTTTTTTTTAAATCAAGGTGTAAAATCAGTCCTCCCTGGTATGAAGCTATGAGGCATTACATACTAAAAAAAAATTAAAGAGAAGCTAGCCAAGAATTCAGCTGTAAGCAAAACTAGAGCCACATGTGTCTTTGTTAGCTGTACTCTTGCTTAGGAGCGGAAAGAACAGCAGCTGCAGAGCAGCACAGGCTACAAGACAGATAAAGTCTTGCTACCTGAATAATTGACTGAGCTGTGAGATTTCATAATCCCAGCCTGTGAGTGAAATGCTACTGCAGAGGTAGAAAAAAGTCAGCTTGTGCAGCTGCTATCCTCCTAAGAAACCAGAGATGTCTGTAAATAGTTATGGCTATACTTCAAGAAAGGAGTAATTGGTTATTGTATATTTTTGCCTTTATTTTTCAGGTCTCTTTTTCTTTTCCCCCTAGAATAAAGTTCTATTTATTAAGCATCTGATACCCTGTTCTTCAAGAGGGGAAGATAAGCCTGTTTTTGGTATGTTCTCCCAGATATCTGAAGAGAGGTTTTAGGATGGATGTTTATTACCAGCTCCTTCAAGTTTGAATGTGGATCACCTCTTGCTGTTTCAAGTCAAGCCCTGGTAAAAGTCACAGAGATAAACAAGCTTTTGACAAGGTAGTGAAGAGAAATGCCATGTTTGGATAAATATTCCTATTCCTGCCAGTAATGTGTTTGTAAAAATACCTTCATTAAAACAACACACAAACCTTACAAGCAATAAATATTAAAAAAAAAGTATTGAAAATCATATCAAACTGAGTAAGAAATTATAAAAATACATTATACTGACTCAAGTACAACCAGTATTTAATTAACTGCTCTGACTGTGCCTGGAGTGCTTGTCCATGCTGTGCTTTGCTAACAGAGTCCAAGCTTTCCTTTCCAAAGAAACCAAGGACAATACTCACTACAGCAGGAACAGAATTTTACTTCTGCAGTCAATTTTGCAGTAATTGTACATTTTTTACTGTTTATTCATAGGGTTTCAGTTTCATACATAAAAAATACATAAGCCACTTGCAAGAAAATGATCAGTGTCACAATGAACAGCACAGAACAAAATGGGCATTGTAAGTAATGAATGGGGGTGCAATTTCAAACACAGCAATGATGTGAATATTATTTTTAACTGATGGGGTGTATTTCAAATATCTTTGATTATTTACACAACATTTATTTCACTGGTTTTTTTTTTCAGTCTTCCAGAAGAAATGCTGATTTATTATAATGAAGCATTATAAAAACATAAACAAAAGAAATGTCCTACTGCACCAGAGCAGTGGTTCATCCATCCCAGTATTCATCTCTCAGAGTGGCAAAAGACAATGTTTCTCTGGTTAGGAGAAACATATGACCTGCCCCTTTTCTGGAAACCATTCCCCTTGTACTTTTCCAGTACCCAGAATCATTGTACTGGGGATTTGAAAGAGTACTTATCTGCTAAGTCCTTTTAGTATCCACCTGCTGCCTGTGAATTTTTCTTAGCCATTCCTGACCTTGCTAATGCTATCTGTCTCCGCATCCTTCTGTAGCAACAACTTCCAGAAGTTGACTACCCATTGTAGTCCCTTTTAAACTGATTCACACTAATTTTGAGTGCCCTGAGTTTTAATATTGTAAGAATCTCCAATGAGCTTATCTACTACCATAAAACCATTAAGTGTGTGCTGAACTACCTATAAAGGAAAGCCACTGCTTCAGCTCTACACATTTTAAAATATGATTTCTTAGACACTAGACATACTAAAAGTTGGATTTTTTTAATAAAGATTGATGAAATGAGGTAAGGGTTAAGGATGATTACCCATTATATTTCTTGATGTTTCTCCAAAAATAAGTCCAAGAAAATCTTCAAAGTCAAACACGTAAACCTAAATCGATTCTACAGCTATGAGAAGCCGACCCAACCCTTGACACTAACCAGGATTTGGAAAATTTCTCATCTGAATCTGATTTTGTAATTTCAGACTCACATTGAACTTTTGTATTTTCTTATTCAGAGTTTGAATTTTGTATTCAAATTTCAGCCACTCCCTGACAAGTGATTGCTGCCTTTTAATAATGTCTTAAGATATCCTGAATAAAAGATTTTTAATACAGTGAGACATCTTCTCCTTTCTGCTTAGTGGAGGATATCAGTGTATCCTGTGAAGGTTTGAACTTTATTACATACCAAACTATTTTAATAAATACAAAACAATTACCAGCAATTCTCTAAAGAACTTTATAAAGGCTACTGCAGTCAAAGAGCATACAAAACTGCTCAGACCAAGTGCAACAGCAGTGTTATGTCACTTCATGCCCTGCCTAGATTACATCACTATTAAGCCAGTCAGGCCCATTCTACGTACCAGTCTGAAATGATCTAAAGCTGCTAGAAGTCTGCTCTAAATTTTCTTGAGCTGAAGAAGTAGCAGGTACTCTCTATAAGCTACAGACCACCAGCTTACAGTGCACCTTCAGCTACAACTCTATTCCAAATCTGAGTGACCTCCTTGTTTCCCTTTCACTAGTTTTTTGCTAGTTAAGGATCTGTAAAACCAGGAATATGGATATAGCCATTATGACCACAAATTTTTCAGCATATTTTCAGTTCAACTGTTTTTACAGTAAGTACAAATCCAAGATTGCATAAATGGGACCTTCTTAATGCCAGGTTCAGCAGCAGACTGTTAGAAGCTAATAATATTCATAGTAAAATACTACTGCACAATGCCTGCTTGAAGAATCACAAACATAGTCCCTTTGATGGGCAGTCCAGAGAATGTTATAAGGCCTACTTTCCTCAAAATCTGCTCAATCACTGTATAATCATTTACTTGCTGTTTGCAAATGTTAATCCAGGGTCAAGGTAATGGCCCTCTGACACAATACTTAAATTGATATAAAACCATGCTAGTTTAACATTCCCTTATAACTTTGGTGGGCTACTCTGATATAAAAGCAGACTACTGGTTTTACCAGAGCATGGGCAGAAGTGACCTAACACTGCAAACAAAATGCTGCTTCTAGCTTCAGCATTTTTATTAACACTACTGCAGTGCTCTAATGCCCAAAACAAAACAAGCCTCACACCTGCAGACTGTAATACCATTGAAAGAGATGCAGGAGTGGCCCTGGATTTGGTCAACAGACATCGCAGAGATGGCTATGTTTTTGGTTTATTCCGTGTTGCTGATGCACACGAACTACATATAGTAAGTATCAATTTAAAGGCAGATATACACAAGACTGTAATTCTTCAATAATGATCCAGATCATTAAAAGCTTATGTTTATTGCTTTTAACACAGCAATGTTGATGTAACTCAATGAATCAGCTCTGATTTACACTATCTCAGTATTCATGTGTGCATGATTTATTGTACGTGCGCTTGATTTTGAACGATGCTGAATGCCCTCTATTCTCTTGGCTAACAGGATGTTGGCATAAGAGATGCTCTGAAGAGTTTTATACAACACCGGAAATTAATCTGTCCTGACTATTGTCAGATCTTAGGTGTTATGTTCAAAATTTATATTTGGAGGATTTCTTTAGTCTGTGAATGTCTGACATTAATTAGATCAATATATCCTGCAAGATCAGTATTTTGTTATTATCTTAATTTTGGAGATAGGTGGATAACTGGAGGGAAGGGAAAAAGGCAGAGGAAAGGAGATGAAAATGCCACTCTGCAAAACAAGGGGAAGGGCTGGATAGGGAATCCATATCAGTCACTTCCTATTTCTTTCCTATTTCAATTTCTGTTTCCTAGAGAGGACACATTTCTCAATGATTGCCTAAACAACAAAGAAAATTGACAGCAGAAAATGCAATTAGAATACAAAATTTCTTTCACTAATAGATAAAAGAGACCAAAATGTGCAGATTTACTACTGCACCTGGCTACCTTTTAGCTGCTTGCCTACCAAACTAGAATCCATTTAAGAAATGTATTATGCATCTCAGCATGGCAACTGAAAAAAAAAAGGCTATTTTTTGATGGATCTGCTTAGGACTGCCTGTTAGGACAAGAAAAAGCTCAGAAAGTGACCCAATGCCCACATTCCTACAGGTCTTCAGGTGTAGTTTCAGAAAGCGTGATGGATTATTGTGTTTTCAAAGATGAGGATGTGACAAGTGATACTGTGGGGTTTTATGCAATAGACAGGTAGTTAAAGAGCTCATTTAGGATGCAATTGGTCTTCTTGGGCATTAAGAGATTTAAACCCTTGAGTCTTCCATCCTTGAAGAATGATGCTGCCATGCAAATGTGTGCCATTAGGCAGTAAGACATGCAAAATTAATTGGATGAATGAGAAAACACATAGTTGATTCTAAGAAGAAACATCTCAGCATTTCTGCATTTTTAACCAATTATTGACTATATAAACTATAGAACTATAACTTGGAATAGGGATCAGAGCTGAGGATTCACACTTCCAGATGAATGCTATAACCACTAGACTACCATGCCTATGTTTTGCTTTGTTCCCTTCATGACATCTGCTGGTTTTGCAGTTCAGGGCTACAGCTTCAGCTATCACACAGAGTCTATAGCAACAGAAAGGACCCTTCTATCTGTCTTACTGCTAAAGAATTTTCCCTGTAAGTTCTCTATACCACCTCAGACCCAAAGCTGCCAGGTGTGGTCCTCTGTATACTGATCATGTTATGTTGGTTCCACTGCCAAAACATTAAAAAATAAAATAAAATAAAATAAAAACATTATTTAGATTATCTCCATGAAATAGTGTGCATGAAGTCCATCATATCAACCCTCCTAGAAACAAGCAGAGCAATTCCTAGCAGTTGGATCTCTACTGGGTTTACATGGGAGTTCCACAAGTGTAAGAGACTCAAGTATTCACACTAGAACAGTTCCAGGCTTGTGCAGTACAGAACTCTGGTGTCTAACACACTTTTAAAACAACCAAGGTAGCACCATGTAAGAAACCTCGTTTTCCAAGAGCTATCCAGTAATGAACAGAGGAATTTTTTCTGCATATTTGGATGTAGATACTTAATTTCATCCAAGCTCTGCTTTAGGCATTATTGAGTCAAGATGCATCCTACTAAATGCCAGGGATGAACTGGCTTCTTTAGAATTTCAGTGATGCCAGTGAATGCATTCAGTCATTTCAGTTTTAGAGGGCTCCTAGTGAATAGCACATTTTACAAAATATTATCTTACCTGTCTTACCTTTCTATTCAGTGCAATTCTATAAATACAAATCAGGAAAAAATAGTTTTCCAACTGTCTCTGTTCTCTGTCTGAATTTTACTAATACATTGATAAAATAGAAATACTAACTACCCCATAGCAAAGAATAATCATATGGCTAGTGGGCAGGATGGGCATCCAGAACAACAATATTCTTTTGCTGATTCTGCTATTAAATAACATGTGTCTTTGTGCAGATCACCTAGTCCCTATTTTAAAAACAGAGACAATGCTAAGACATACACATACTGCAAAACCAGTGTTTAACATGACACTGGTGGACACTCAATATTAAAAATATTACCCTAGACTGCAGTAATTCCTTCTCAAGGTCTCATCTATACAGAAACACTCTGAAAAATGAATCCGAACAGATGAAATTTCATAAAACCTAAGGACACTTATTCACAGTGAAGGGCTTTGCATCACTTAATCTAAATGACAAAATAAAATATGTCTGTGTTCATTCTGAATGTCCATACAGGGGTTGCATGAAGTTTAAATAATCCATTCCAAATGTGAACTGAGATTCATTTTTCTGCAGAAATATACAAAAGGGAAATTCTGACTAGATGTAAGGAAATTAAAAAAAAAAAAAAAAAAAAAATCATAGAGAAAGTGGTTAAGTACTGGAATGGCCCAGATTGGTTGTGGAACATCTGTCTTAGTGATATATAGAACTCAGCTGAATCTAACTTTGAAGTTAGCTTTGCCTTGAGCAAGGGCTGGACATGATGACCTCCAAAGTTCCCTTCCAGCCTAAACCCTTCCTACACTTGTCAGCTCAAAAAAACTGGGAAGGGAACTGGGGAAGCTACATTAAAGATTAAACATATCTACCTCCAAAAAGTTTCTTTCAGACCAAACTTCTTGTATACAAACTTTTTTTTCCCTGCACTTCTCTTCCAGGGAAATTCATCAGTTCTATACTTAACATTGGATGTTGTGGAAACTGAATGCTCCATATTATCCAGAAGACACTGGGAATCTTGTGACTATGGTGACATTCATTCCATGGCAAGTAACAGCACCCAGGCAGACATATATGTCAATAACTTATTAATCTGATCTTCACCTGAACTGCCCAGAAATCTGTGCCACAAAATCTCTAAATAAAGACTAAGTTTTAATATGGCTCAGTATAAAATACAATCTATTGAATTCTAGAGTTGTTAAACATAATCTAAAGGTTTAGAAAAGGCTTGACTCCTTAAATGTGCAGCTTTATTTAACTAGTTGTATCAAAGGCCCTACACTCCACATTCCACTGCTGGTAGCAGTACTGATGTTTGAAGAATAATTTGCTGACAACTAAAAGATAAAAGAAATTATTTTTTAAAGTGTGCTCCTTGTATAGTAGCCAGAAATACCAGTGTTACATTTTGTCAGTTTTCTGTCATAGTGTTTGTGGTATGACAATATGAAATTCTTGGTAGTGTGAGTACATATATGTTATGTAGCAATTTGTGTCCTTTATTGTTGCAGTCCAATCATGCAGTTCGGGATGAGAACTACCAGTCTAAAACTTCATTTAAATAGGAGAGTGGTGATACTACCGTGCAGGACAAAGCAGGAGGGAGAAGAGAGAAGAGAGAAGAGAGAAGAGAGAAGAGAGAAGAGAGAAGAGAGAAGAGAGAAGAGAGAAGAGAGGTTACTATCAGTGCCTTATGCTCCCCAGCTCCCCCAGAGCAGGGGGTGAGGAGCAGGGAGGGGGTGACTTTGCCAAGTTGACCAACATCCCAGGTTGGTGGGTACTAGGTGCAGGGGCACCCGCAGGGTTCAGTGGGGCAGGAGCGCAGCGGGCATGCAGGGACTCGGGGTGACCCTGGGCCAAGGCAGCTTGGTGGGCACAAAGGCCCACCACGGTGGGTGTGTGTGCATGCATGTGACTGTGTCCATGCCTTCGGCAGGAGCTGGCTAGGGACAATTCATGGCATCTTCATCGGGTGCGGGAGGCCCAGGAGCTCTGGGACCAGCTAGAGGATCCTGCTGTGTGTAGGGTGTGCCTACAGAATGGTGGGGGTTGGAAAAGGGACCTCTGTAGATCATCTGGTGCCACCCCCCTGCTCCATCCAGCAGGGTCACCAGAGCAGGGGGCCCAGCAGCGCAGTGTCCAGGGGGGTTTGGAATCTCTCCAGAGCAGGAGACTCCACAACTTCTTTGGGCAGCCCGGGCCAGGCTCCCACACCCTCACACCAAAGAAGTTTCTCCTTATTTCCTTTTCTCCTCCACGCCTGGATCACTGGGTTGAGCAAACACCACGGTGCTGCAAATCAGCATGAAACGGAACACATCGCTGCAGCCGCTGTGCTGGGGTTTAGCTCGTTCCTGCTGCCTCCTTTCTATTCCAGAAAGGTTGGCTTTTAAATAAGGGCTCCTCTTCCCCCAAAATAAATCTTGCCTGACAACTTTGACCTTTTACAGCACAAAATGCAAAAAAAACCCCCTAGGATGAATGTACCTTCCGAACCAATAAACGTTACAAAATGAAACTGTCGGCAGAGCAGCAAGGTAGAAATAATTGCAGCCGTGACTACTCTCGCTGCAGATGGTGTAGGTGAAGTGGAGGTCTGTAAGCCTCTCACGAGGAGTGTTAGAATATCAGACCAGTGTTGGTGCTGAAACTTCCTCAGCAGCTATATACAGGCCCCAGATACCCTCCAAAACATGCCACTGTCATCACTAGACCCAGGAAGAAATGAGCCAAGCAAGAAGTTATGTTATGATGCAGGATGGCATCCCTGAGGAAGGGACACAGGATAGAATCTCCTGTGGTAAGCAGAGAGGAAGGTCCCTGGAGCAGCTTGGAAATGTACCACTGGACATCACAGACCCGTTCAGCGAGGCTCTGAATGTATTGCTGCAGGTGTTGTTGTGACTGATACACCTTAGTGGGTGCAGACAATCACAGACTGGCAGGGGTTGGCGGGAACATCTGGAGACCATCCGGTGCCACCCCCCCTGCTCCATCCAGCAGGGTCACCCAGAGCAGGGGGCCCAGCAGTGCAGCGTCCAGGCGGGTTTGGAAACTCTCCAGAGAAGGAGACTCCCCAACATCTCTGGGCAGCCCACACCAGGCTCCCACACCCTCACACTAAACAAGTTTCTCCTCCTGCTCAGATGGAACCTCCTGGGTTCCAGTTGGTGCCCGTTGCCCCTTGCCCTTTGGCTGGGCACCACTGTCAAGAGTCTGGCCCCATCCTCTTGCCCCCTAAAGGGGCCCTTTAGCTCTTGCTCAGCATTGCTCAGCTCTCCTCTCAGGCTGCTCTTCTCCAGCTGAACAGCCCCAGGGCTCTCAGCCTCAGCCTGTCCTGGGCACGGAGATGCTCCAAGACCCCTCAGCATCTTTGCAGCCTCCGCGGGACTCCTTCCAGTTAATCACCAAGATGAAAACTAAAAACCAACAACAAACTAATCAACAAAAAACCAAACCAAATGAAACGGACCAAAAAAAAAAAAGAAAAAACCAAACCCAAGAAGAGAAATGCTCCATTCCTACTTTCAGGACTTTCACATTCCTCTGTTGGTATTTCCAACAGACTTTTGTTGCGTGCATTCTGCCACCAAACGCCTACCAATTACACCTAGTAAATTCTTTCCCAGGAAATCGTCCTGCTGCTCCCCATGCATCCACCCGTCCATCTGTCCATCCCCGATCTTCACCGCCAGCGCTTATCTCAGACAGCCCAGATTCATCAGCCCATGGATAGGATCCCTTCCTCTGCCCCTTAACCCCTCGCTTCTGATTTGCAGCGTGCGCAGCCAGGCAGGCACTTGGTGGAGGGCTCTGCCCTGGCAAGTTTGGGTTCGGTGGCTAAAATTCCCCAAAGGGTATCCACGAGTCAGCTGTCGATTTTACTCCACGTCAAAATGCGCTGCCTGGACTTTGTGCTCTGTTGAATGGCACCCGCCGCCCAGTCCCACGAGGAGGCTCTCAGCGAAAGTACCTTTTTTTGGTCGCATGGAGCATGTGGCATTTCTTTGCCTCTGAATGAGTCATGCGACAGAAAATTTGATCTGTTCTGTCATTACAAGTTCTGTGGCATTTGAAACAAGAGTCAGATCAATCACAGCATCTCTGAATTTTAGGAAATCGCATTAGAACGAGCTCGACATCAACTGTTTAACCAGAGGAGCTTGGTAATCTTGTTGTTTTTGCCTGCGTGTACATTTTCCTGTGGCCTTTTGTGGGGTCTGGGAATGGAGCGGCGACAAGCACCGTGGCTCCTCTGAACGCTTGCCCTGGCACCCGCTCTGCCTTACGTGCTTCCGCGCCAGGGGAAGGCAAAAGCTGCTCAGCTGGCCCTGCAACTCGCATGGTAACTTAAAAGTAAAGCTTCCACGATATGTTATTTCATGTCACGCGAGAAAGAGGGCGTGGAGCGGGTGGGGGGAGCTTCGCTGCAGCAAGGGGACTCTGGCGCACCGTGTTAGAACCATAGAATTGTTTTGGTTGGAAAAACCCTTTAGGATCATCGAGTCCAACCGTGTTGTGTCATACCCAGCTAGAGGATCATCATCCCTACAGTTAACGGAGAGAGAAATCGGACGACTTGACTTCAGGAGGCAGCAAGCTCTGACATGGGGCTTGGTGTCATCGCCCTCATGCCCCGTCCCTGGGGTGGCACCAGCACTGCTGGGGTGACGGTGGCAAGAACCACCGGCACCCTTCACGGGCCGCGGTTCTCCCCGTGAGACTTACCTCCTGCCAAACGCATCCGGCTCACCTGAGAGGACGAAACGCTGACACTGACGGTTGGAGCACCCCAGAAGTAACGCGCAGCGGCAGGGAGTGGGCTGAGCTGGCTGTCGTGGCTCCTCTCCTCCTTGAACTGGCGTCACCAAGGATAGGTACCGCAAAAAAATAAAGTGGGGTTGTGTCAATATCAATTATTTCCCCCCACTTCCTCCATTTTCAGCGGCAACTAAAAGTAATTTACACCTCACTGCGGACATGGCATCTCTCGCGGAGTAAGTGCCATTGTCATGTTGAAAATTCACTCCACATCCGACTTGACTATCTGTGTGATGAAAAGGGGGAGGTTCCCTCTCCTCGGAAACAGTTCATCTGCCATCACAGATGCGGATGCCTTAAAATCATTTCACTTTTAAAACACTTGAACTCTGCTTGCATCCAACGTGAGGCTTGTTATTTTGCACGCTAGAAAGATCAAATGTATTTGTATGCAAATGTTTTCAGCCTCCCCAAGTTTAGTACATAATAAATGGCTCAGATTTCATGACCAAAGCTGTAATGGGAAGGGAAAAAGGAAAAAGAAGGGCTCGGGAGTTTGTAACCATGGTCCTTTAAACGCGTGGCTGTCAGGGCAAGCATCCAATGGCCATAGATTGCCGGGCTTTAGTCCACACTGCGAAGAGATGAAGGAGGTTCAGTGCCAGCCCGACTGACACGCCTCCCCAAAGGTTCGCTCCTCGCCCCATATGGACATTTCAAGAACAGATTTTGCTAAGAACACAGAATTGTCTTGGTCAGAAAAGATTTTTCAGATCGCCGTGTCCAACCGTTGCCCTCGTGCTGCCGGGGCACTGCTAACCTGTGTCCCTCAGCATTGCATCTCCATGGCTTTGAAGCCCCCTCCAGGGATCACAGGGACTCCACCCCTGCCCTGGGCAGCCCGGACAACCCTTGCGAGGAACAAATTGTTCTTCAGGTCCAACCTAACCCTCCCCTGCTGCAACCTGAGGCTGTTTCCTCTCGCCTTATCACTAGCAATGACAAAACCCCCCAGATCCTGACTTTTACCCAATATCCGCATGCTCAGGTTTTCAGGCTGCCTGCACGTGTAAAAAATTAACTAGAAAGAGGAGCCGCAGGGCAAGACTTGATGGCTACCTCTGAGACGTGGGTATGTGGATGTGGTGTGTGGTCTACGGTGTAAAAGCAGCAGCTGAATCGACAGGGAAAGGGTTTACTCTTGTACTTGTTCCAGTGCAGCCTCCAGTTCGAAGAACGGGAACAGGAATAGCAAAATACCCAACAGATTAAGGAATACATGTCTTTGCATAGAACCAACGACTTATTTTTATCTCCCGGCCTCCCCCACATACATACTCACATATTTTCTTCCGCAGAGTTTCAAGGCTCTTCAATGAGCCTGTGACATCTGCTTACCAACATTTGGTGTAAAAATACCGGTATCTGCTCCACATAGCTGTTCTGAGGGCTGCATTTACCAGCCAGTAAAGATCAAGAGCCTCCCGGGAGCTGGCTGGATCAAACTGTCATGATTTCAGCGCTGCTTTGCGTCAGACGGCAGAATTTAAAGTCAAAACACAGATAGTTGAGGGAGGAAGACAATGCGAAGCCCTGAGTCATACCCTGCCAAGGGTGAGGAGGACAGATTAATAGACAGCAAACATGAATGAAACCGAACGGCTCATGTTAGTCACGCGGCTGGTTCTGAAACCCAAAATAGGATTTATTTTTAGTCATCGAGCATGAAAAGAGGATTTCTGTGCACCTCGTCAATAAGAAGTTGAGCAGAGAGTTTTAACTAGCGTGGGGCAGGGTCCCCTTTCCTTGACACCCAGAGATGCTCGGCGGCAAAGCTCGCCATGCTCAGGGAAACGCGTGGCTCACAAGCTGCTTTAACGACGCGTCCCCCACGAGACTTTGCACGACCCTGCAACTTTTAGCATCGCTTGGATGCGGAAGATGCAGCCCATATTCCAGGCCTGGCAAACATCACTTTGCCAAAGTTGAGTCCAAAAAAAAAAACAACCCGCCACCCAAGACGATTGTTTATAACCAGGTCGGACCTTTGTGAGGTGCTCCCCGGTGCTGGCTCATGGGGGGAAGGAGGCGACGCAACCACGTCTCGGAGACCAGCAGCAGCAGCCAGCAAAACCAGTTTGCCTTTGCTTTCCCGGTGAGTTCCACTTGCCTGTGCCAAGCTCCTCGGCTGGTGTGAGGGTCCAAGCTGGGGTCAGCTGAGACTGACCTTCAGCGATGGTTTTTTTCCTGAGGGAACACAGAGGTTTTCCATGGGAGTGAAAAAAGCTGGCACAACGGTTACCTGTACGCACAGCGCTGTGAATTTTCATTTAAAATAAAGAGACAGAAGTGATTGCACAGCCGTGCGTACGGTTAGTTACATGATTTAGTCCTCAGCTAAATCATTTCAGCAGTTCTGTTCTGTAGCAACCTCACGATCTTGGGGCTAGGCCATTTCTACCCCTTACTTACGTTAAAGCCTCATTAATTTTCGCATTAATTGCTCATAAACACGGAAAAGCTCAGTGATTTTGGATCCCTGGCAGAAAACCTATCAGAATTTTTGGGGTGGTTTTTTTTTTGGTTTTTTGAGACTCCAGCCATTCTCAAAGCATGAACTTTGTGTGACTTCACTACGCACAGGCAAATGTTCTGACACCCCCGAGCCGTCAGGGCAATGGGTGCAAGAAGCTCTGTGCTGAAGCTTGGAGGGCAAGAAGCCATTCTCTTGTCTCCTTGCCGTAAAACATTAGCGCAAGGTTCTCCTGTGCTGTCTTTGCCAGCGTCATTGGTTTCATCGGTGCTGTGGCAGCCTTGTTTTGTGGCCAGAGGTTCGTCTTTCTTTGCTTAGCGAGTATGTGCCTACCGAGGTTCCAACCTTATTGCTACAGTAATTTATACAGATCTGGGTCAATCCCAAATTTAGCATTTGGTCACGAACATGACAAAAATAGAAAAGAGACTCGGTGCAAGGCGCAGCACAGAGCCAATGTTACAGAATGTCTTCCCGGAGAAAACTTCTACCAAGATGAGGACAAACAGTTTGATTTGGAAGCTCGTGTGGAGAAAGGCGGAAGCGCTTCACATCACGCTCCTTTGTAAAAACGCATACTAAAGTTAAAGTTAATTCCACGTAAACATGAGCGATGGCGTCACAACGAGAGCTCATTCTTCTCGTCCCAGGTGGTTATAGAAAATCGTAGGCTGGTTTGAGTTGGAAGGGACCTTAAAGGTCATCTAGTCCAGTCCACCTGCAGTGAGCTAAGACATCTTTAAATAGATTGGGTTATAGCTGTTAACATCTGCCACATCAGCATGAAAGCTTAAATGTTTAGGGCTGAACTGTACTGACTTTGGATTTCGGGAGATTTCAGGCTTCCTCAAAAGGGCTGTCAAACCCTGGCCCAGGCTGCCCAGGGCAGGGGTGGAGTCCTCATCCCCAGAGGGGTTTCAAGGCCGTGAGGATGCGGTGCTGAGGGACGGGGTTTAGTAGTGGCCTCGTTAACAGTTGGACTCAATGCTCATAAAGGCTGTTCCCAACCAAAATGGCTCTGTGGAACCTGCTCCAGGCTGAGATGCCACCAATGGACCTGTGCTAACCCACAGCCCGGGGTTGGTTTTGTTCAGGTGGGAAAAGTGTACCGTAACAAGCCAGCTGGGGAAGGGACAAATACCCAGCAAGAAAGTCACCCACACACTATCTTCTCTGAATAGCAGAGCCCAGACAGCCTAAGGCTCTGGGCATCCTGCCAAGCAGTCCCACCTTAAGCACAAAATTGGGCCGTGCAATGCAAGATCTTTGGGTTATTTTCTGCCTCGGAACGAAAGAATTGAACGAAAAATTGGATGCCCGTTGACAAGTAGATGGAGAGCACGGATTCTGTACCAGTGCAGATAAAACACACAGCCTCTTTCATAAAATATTAAACATCAGCTGTTTTTCCCATCGAATGAAACGTAACCAAACCAAACCATTTGTATCCAGGGATCCCTGCAGGCGACAGAAGGCTCGGCACGGAAATCCGGATTCAATAGGATTCGAACCTGAAAGCAAACACGTTACGGTATCTCACCCCATAGCTGCGGCATCCTCACACCAGAAATTTTCTCCCGGATACATATGAAAACAAAGCGTGAACTCTCGAATAGAAGCTGCTGAGTCCTGCCTCGCCTCGACCTGTTTTGCAGCAGGATGGGATGTAGTTATCGGCTGCCTCCCGCTGACAAAACCCTCTTACTTTCACGTGGGGCTTTTTGACCGAGTGGGGAAACCCCAACTTTGGTGGCCACGCTCATCATGTGAGTGTCGTGACAACGCGGAGAGAAAAAGATTTTGTCCTTGCCTGCTGATAGCACCACGATCTATGTGACGTTGTCAGCAGCTTCCCCAGTCCCGTCCTTGTTCCAGAGACTTCCCTGGCGCCAGGACACTGTGTAGGGCTGCTCATGAGACCCAGATCATTACATTAATTACCATTAATGTTGTAACTTTTCTACCTCTTCTACTTCGCCACCTCAGCAAATGCTTACCCGTCCCTAAAAAACAATCCCATTTTCAGTGATGACCTCCTCTGTAAAAATCACTGTGGCAGGGAAAGCTCTGGATCGACACGACGCACGATCTGCCACCCGATCTGTAGCTCTTTAATTTGGAGCAGTCCTGCAAAACCACTGTCCCAGGTCCATCCCACCAGCAGCAGGTCTGCACACACAGAAGAGCCCAGCCTCGGAGCCGCTCGCAATTGCGAGCTGCAACCCCACAGACTCGCTGACCATCTCCCGATAAACAACAGGTCTCCTGTCACCTGCTTCTACTGCGTTCGGCATGATGCTGGATCCCATCAAAGTGTTCACCCTGAACAAACTGTTTGAAATTCAATTCATTGCGGCTGTTTAAAATCAAAAGCAGCAACGCAGTGAACTAGGGGTGGCCTTACCTAGAGCGTGGCTCGTCAACGGTCCTGCGGAGGCCTGGGGTCAACAGGGAGTTGTTTGACTGGTGGTGGTTTTCCACTGGTGTATCTCAAAGATGAATCTAAAAAGCCAGATACTACATCTGGCACTGGAGATCTTGTTTGAAGAACTAAATGGATTACTGGTCCGTGCAGGGAGGTTTTCACCATCTGTTGCAGATGGAATATTGATGAGGTGCTCAATTTTACATAACTGTTTCACGATATGATTATACAAACAAACAAACCAAACGCAGCCCTTCTGGGATGATGTCCTTCACTTCCTTCACTAGGAAGTTACGACCATGTATGTTTGTTGAAGTGGTACCTTCTCAGCTTCTCCTGCTGGGCTGTTGCCCATCGCAGCAGATGTCTTATTATATTTAATTCTTTTGGCAAAATGGAGGCATTCTGTACAGAACAGAAATGGGAAGGAAGGACCATAACACACAAGGAGGCTTGGGAAAAACTGGAAAGCGAAGGGAACGATTCAGTCGCCAGTGATGGAGCTGGGACACATGAGCCAGCACAGCTGAGCGGATGGATGCTCCTCTGGAGACCACGGCCAGAGGCTCTGAACTGGGAAGAGCAGATGGTGCAGGAGCTGAGGCAGGAATATTGAGTTTCGCTTTCAGGGTCTGTGCCAAAGAGTAATGAGGCTGATGAACAGTGATATTAAATGTATGAAATGAGGCTTACAATAAAAGAGAAATCTTAGGAAAAACAAGTTGAAGTGAGAAGCGTAGCAGAGCAAATCCCAGCGCAATTAACCTTCAGGGAAGCAGATATACTGAACCTGCTCCCCAAACTAAATCCGTGCCTGCAACTGCAGTTGTGCTCCCTGATTTTCGACCCACATAGGCAAATTATGGCCATCTATTTGCTTTTAAAAAAAGCAGGAAAACAACAGAATTTGAAGTATACGCTTCAGTTGTAGTAAGACCAAACAGATTTGGAACATGCACAGAATTAAAACCTAAAGTGCTTTGAGGAGCTGAGCAAGAACCCCTAACCATGATTTTTAATTATGACTGACAATTCTTAATTCTAGGTTTATGTTGCTCCTTCACAGACCTGCTTAGGCAGCCGGGGCTTGGGGACCATCAACCAGCAGTCAGCAGCACCCAGACGGGGTTAACTCGGAAACAAACAAACAAAAAAAACCCCAAACTGCATGGGACAAAACAAAACCAAAGCTCCCTTTTAGAATCAGCAGGGCCAAGCCTGGCCACGCCTTTTACCAAACAATGACACTGTCTAAAAAGAAGCCAAGAGGCAAGCAAACAAAGGACAATTTTCAGGCAAACAGAAGAGAAGCCTGCAAATTTGATTGATACCTTGATCATCGAAAGCAACACCGATAAAGGTGGTTGCTGAAGAATATGGTTCCTGCACATGGCCATACTGATGATTATCTGAAGACCATTCTGACTTAGGGAGTAGCTGTTGAATTTGTGCTTTGCGTTGTGCCTGCCGATCCAAGTCCTAAATTCATAGAGCAATGTGAATTTTAATAGCGCTGAGCAAGCCTTGCCTGATGTATCAGCTGCATTAGCTTAAAAAAGATGGATCATCCAATACCACAGCATATACCCACACGTGCAGAAATTTATACACACCCCAAAGGGGTTGTTTTATCAGCTTTTCTGGGCAGAAAAGCTAAGCAAAGCAATTCATCTGAGTAGTTTCCCACGTCTCAGGATCCTTGGCTAGTGCAGACAAAAGTTTTGAGATGAGCCTGTCTCCCGGAGGGGTCTCAAACCCCTTCTAGCATTGGAAATTGTTTCCCTCCAGAACTGATTTCCAAGAGTCTGGTGAACAGGGAGCTGTCTTTCAAAGCAGTCGCCACTCCTCCACTTTCCTTTCTGCTTGACTTAGTGGATACCAGCAGCCCTTAAAAAAAGCTGGGATGGCCGTGACATAAAACCAACCAAATCCAAGGCTAAGAGCACCTGAGAAGAACTCAGAGGTCTTGTTTTGCTTGGTTACAGCGACTATATCCATACCCTTGGTACAGACCGAGCACGCAGACATGCCCGTAATGAAGATCAAGAGCAGCATGTGCGTGGGGAGAGGGGGTGGTTAAACACATTTCACAGACCACCTTAATGCTGATGCTTCCTACCGTATGTTTTAGCTCTCCTTCCTCATGTTTTCTGTAGACTTCTCTGTTGTGTTTAACAGAAGGAAGCCTTGGCCGGGCCCAGCAGAATCTGCTGTGAATTACTGACGCTCCTGCATTGCTCGTTGCACAAGGGTTAAGCCATTAACACTGGTCTGGGGGAACGTACATCGTCTTCTAGTCTCAGTTTCTTCTGGTCCGGCTCAAAGAACAGAACCTGTGTATGCGTGTAAATAGGGACCTGTCCCACTCTTTCTTTCCTCCTGACTGGCAGCGCTAACAGCATCGACGTGGCACTGGCCTGCCTACTGAAAGACGCACGGAGAAGAAAGGAGAAGAACGGATTCCATTGCCCCTTTCTCACCATCCTTTCCACAACCTTCCTGGAGACTTTCTCATGAGCGGTCCAGGGCATACAGCAAAACCTCAGTGGCCTCGCTGCCGATTACCAGTAACTCCAGGACCATCCCCTTAATAGTCTAAGAGCAAAAGTTCTGTAGGACATTTGCCAGTATATTTTACCTTGAGGCATTTGGAACAGCTTCCTTCCCAGGAAAGTCGTGGCGCAGATACCAAAGCATTTCCTTGGCCAATCGTTTGCTGTTCTCTGCTGCAACCCTGAAATATTTTAAGGAGGTTTGCTTATGGCTCAAGAAAGGCAAAAATAAGTAAAGAAGAAAACAGGGAAGATCAGAAGCAAGGCTCTTGCAGCGGATGCGGTCGGTTGACATTGGCAACCCCTTGGGCTATTTTAAGACACGGATTAAAGGTGCACAAGACAAAGCCAAAGCTTTTTTTTGTCACACTGACGAGTGACACGGGACTTTCTAAAACTTGAGAGCTCGCTTTTGCACTGACGTACCAGCAGCAGAGCATTAGTCAGGCAGCCCGGGAGTTCTCCTCTAATGTAGGTATATTAGCATGCAGTGCCTGACTACATTTCGATCGGAAGCCAAGCCAGGCAGGCTCGTTCTCTCCTGCAAGTCAGACTGATGCGTTCTCCCAAGAATCCTGCCGTACAGAAAAATAATCATGAAATATTAATCGTTTCCTATTTAGAGCTACCACTGTCACAAATGCTGTAGCTCTCTCATGTACGACCTCTTGCTGAAGAAACCCACGTAAGGAAGGCGGCAAAGGTTGATCGTTTCCTGGGCAAAGACAAAGCCTGGGCTGGATGAGCGTGGCGAGTACCTGCAGGAGCAGGGATGGTGCCCGAGCCCCACCAGCAAACCCACACCACGTCATAGAACCAAAGAATCATAGAATCAGTTTGATTGGAAGACACCTTTCAGATCATCGAGTCCAAGCATTGCCCCAGCACTGCTGGGGCACCACTATCTCATGTCCCTCAGCACCACACCTCCACGGTTTTCAAACCCCTCCAGGGATCACGGGGACTCCACCACTGCCCTTGGGCAGCCTGGGCCAGGCCTGGGCAACCCTTGCAGAGAAGAAATTTCTACTAATACCCGACCTAGACCTTCCCTGGCGCAGTTTTGAGGGCATCATCCATTCACCACCACCACACCGCTTGTGCCTTCAACCTGGTCTTCCTGTGCCAATGACTCCTCTACTATAAAATCAAGAAAAAAAGCTGCTGAAAAATATCCACGCAGCTTTGCCTGAAGATGAGCGGTTGGTTGCTCCGCAGCCTCGCAGCACCCCCACTCCTTGCTGGCAACAGACACGGAGAAGGTGGCCCTAGTGAAAGATCATCTGGAAAGCTCCACGCGAGTTTGGGAGCAATTTATTCATTCAGGGATCAGCCTCAACGCCCCGTGACTTGCAGGGCCTGTCACTCAGATGAAATGGCAAATAATGAGAAATGATTTCTCCGAATAGCTGCTCGGCAATCCAGAGCATGAAACCGATTTGCATAAACCAGTCATTGTCATTTCACACACGCAAAATCTCCGGCAGTCAAAACCTCACCATAGATCATTCAGGGACCGAGGGGAAAGAAATTAAATCAGTTGTTTGCCGCAAATAACTCATCCAGTTGTATCCGACGCGGCAGCGCCTCATTACTGGGTGTTGTCAATGCTCCGAGCTGTGATATACGGCCTGCATCCCAGGACTTAAACCCTGCATAGCATCTTAAGATCCATGCGCTGCTATTACATGCTGCTGCAAATGGGCCAGGAAAAGCAAATTGTTCACGCGGGACAGAGAGGAAAACCACTTCCAGACTAAAAGGGATGGCTGTTGGCTGGAATTAGGTGATCGAGCTCATGCCAAGAGCACAGCATAACTAGGAGACTTTTGGTTTCGATGACCATCTTTGCCTACAATCAAGTATGCTTTCAGTCCTAAATTTTCTGTGTGTCTCCTGATCTTTCTCAATCACAATTCTATCTTTTATCTGCAGACAGAGCCCCCTTCTCACAATCTAGCGCTTGTTAGGTACGTACTTCCCTGGAGCTCAAGGAGGAACCGCGCAGCCCTTCCAACCTGGGCGCCAGGCTGATTTCCGCGCTCATTAAAGGATGTCAAAACGGGATCGACCACTTGTTCTCACCGCCTCTCACACAGATTGTGTGTTGTGACACGAAGTCAAAAAAATAAAAATAAAAATTAAATCAGTAACTTCTGGATTAGTTGCCTTTTATTTCCCCGTTCTAGTGACGAGAATTTCTGTGTCGTGGTTTTATTCACAATTCATAGAATTGTGGAATGGTTTGGGATGGGAAGGACCTTAAAGATCATCTAGTTGCAACCTCCCAGACCAGTCCAGGGCTTGACAGCCCTTTCGGAGAAGAAATTTTTCCTCGTGTCCAACCTAAACCTCCCCTGGTGCAACCAGAGGCCGGTTCCTCTTGTCCTGTCACTTGTTCCTTGGGAGCAGAGCCCAACACCCCTGGCTCCAACCTCCTGTCAGGGAGCTGCCAAGAGCCAGAAGGTCTCCCCCAAGCCTCCTTTGCTCCAGGCTGAACAAGCCTAGGTCCCTCGGCCGCTCCTCATAAGACCTGTGCTCTAGAACTTTCCCTGGCTCCATTGCCCTTCTCTGGCCATGCTCCAACCCCTCAAAGTCCTTCTGGGAGTGCAGGGCCCAAAGCTGACCCCAGGATTAGAGGGGTGGCCTCCCCAGTACCCAGTCCAGGGGGACAATCCCTGCCCTAAATCACTTTCCCAAGTTGGTCTCTGCTCAGAAACGGGACTGGAAGCACAAGGGCAGAATTACTTGCTCATAACCAAAGCACCACAACTCCTATGGTGAGCGCACGCCAGGAGAGGTACAAAGCTCGGCTAACACCACCCGCTGTCCCCGCAGCGTGATGCACCAGCTCGTGCGGCACAAGAGAAACGGGCATTTCCTCTGAGAGGCACCAACAGAAATCTTATTTCTCACAACTCACATCCATCCGTTCTGGTGAAACGCCAGAACATCCCCATTCACAAGCTCCATCTTCTCGCTGACAGCAGTGAAAGAAACCAGCCCAGCCATCAGCAGCACAAGTTCCTTTTTGCTGCTGGTGGGTTCAGAAAGGGCGTTCAAAACAGCAGTAAATAATTCACCTGACAATTCAGCAGTGTCTGCTCTGGGTTGTGCCTCTGCTGCAGTGCGAATCTCCCTTGAGATCTTTCTGTGGCAAGGAGACTAGGATGGAAAGCAGCGGTGCCAAAGCCCACATGGCACCCAGGTGGCTTGTTTATCACACTGGCTGCTCTCTGCAGCTGAAAGTCTTAAATGCATCAGGACAAGACGTTTGGGAAACAAGATCTCCAGCAGTTCCTACCTTTGCCTGATAGGAGCGCACAGAATAGGGCTGAATAAGGATGGATGAAGGAACACAGTGACTACCTTCGGATATGTCACAGGAGAGGTCGTACTCACGACAAGACGTCAGTGGGATTGATTCCAACACCCTACGTCTGTGATAAGGTCATGGAGTTAACCCACCTGCAAATGCAAGGAGAACGCAATCTCAACGTGACCTAACAGAAAATATTTCTAGCTCAGACTGTTTTCTCTGCTGCTGACGGCAGAGACAGCAAGATGTTCGGGATGATGCTTCACGGATTCACGTGTAGGCAGCAGCTGTTCCCAGCAGCCAACAGCCCCAACCTACTCTCAAGTGACCAGAATTGAGGGCCAATAGTTGCAGAAATTAATTGCTGCTGCTGGAACACAGCGAGGGGGAGAGGTGGAACCCAGAGCGTTTCTCGCTCCGGGGGAATTCCTGCCTTTATCACCAGCTAATTTCACAAAGAGAGGCCATTGCAATTTCAAGTTCTCTGTCTGTGCCTTAACCTCTGTTCCCAGGTGAGGTTTTTTCCACCGCTGCAACTGAAACCCATGCTGCTCTGTCGCCGTTATTAAGCGGCATGCTGAAGACCAGAAAGCCATCTGTGTGGAAATAACGATCCACAGGACACCTCTTGAAACCAGAAGGTTTGGCTCATGTCACCCAGCACTCACTGCAGGCTGGAGGGCAAAGATCTACCCAGGCTGCTTCTGAAAGGTGGTGAAGCAGGGCAGCGCAGCCCACCAGAGATGTAACGAATGACCCATCAGGCTCGCTCCTCTTGCTCCGGCTGTAGATGGCTGGACTGACTCCACGTCCAACTTTAAGACAGCTCAAGTGGGATGAGCACCATCCAAATTGATCACATTTGAAAAATCACAGATTCGTAAAATTGTTTTGGTTGGAAAAGAACTTTCAGACATCGAGTCCAAACGTTGCCCCAGCCCTGCCGGGGCACCACTAACCCACATCCCTCAGCACTGAATCTCCATGGCTTTGAAACCCCTCCAGGGATCACGGTGATTCCACCACTGCCCTGGGCAGCCTGGGACAGCCCCTGACAGCCCTCGAGGGGAAAAAGTTTTTCCTCATGTCCAACCTAAATCTCCCCTGGCACAACTCGAGGCCGGTTCCTCTTGTCCCTGTCATTTGTTCCTTGGGAGCAGAGCTGGACTCCGCCAGGCTCCAACCTCCTGTCAGGGAGCTGTCAAGAGCCAGAAGGTCTCCTCTGAGCCTCCTTCGCTTCAGGCTGAACGACCCCAGGTCCCTCGTCTGCTCCTCACCACACTCGTGCTCCAGCCCCTTCCCCAGCTCCATTGTCCTTCTCTGGCCACGCTGTAGCCCCTCAACATCCTGCTGGGAGTGCGGGGCCCAAAGCTGACCCCAGGATTCAAGGCGTGGCCTCCCCAGTGCCGAGTCCAGGGGGATGATCCCTGCCCTGGTCCTGCAAAAATCTATCAACCCGAGTGCTGGAACGTATTAGTAATGCCGTAGGAAAAATTTCTGCACAGTAGCATTTACAAAAAGGCAACCACCGGGTAAACCCAGACGTACCCACCCCACCCATGTCTTCCTGCTTTTCGATTCTTGCCGAGTCTCAGGCAACTTTCCAAAAAGAAAAGCCAAATTTTGCAACCCATCAACCTCAGACATTAATTCCCTTTTTTAATTCAAAGGAGCATTTTCAGATTGAACAGTTTCCCTGTTGCACTGGAAGGAGATGAGAGGTGGGGAACTTCCCTAGCTACCGTTGCTACCAAAGTCTGCTTCAAAGCACCCTGTGCGAGAGCAATGTCAATACCTGGACTCAGCCTTTAAACCTAGCAGGAGTTTTAGAGATACTTGAGCTCCTGTGAAGAAAGAGCACCAGTGGCATTAACCACCATTGCCCCCAAATTACTCTGAATCACTTCTTACTCCATCCTTACTGTAATTATATCATCCTCACTTTGCAATAATTGGATGTCATCCTATGGAAGAATGACTTCTGACGAAGGGAACTCCTTCGGTAAGGAATGGGAAGATTAAGACTGTCCTTCATTTAACATTAAGGACGGATAAATCAATATCGAGTTGCTAAAGGTATTAGAGTGGTTGCTTCACATTCAATTATCATCCACAAAGACACCTCGGGAGGACTCCCGTAAATACTGGGCAGCGCTGGGAAAGGGTTAATCATCTTCCACTAGTCGCTAAGCAACGGGATTCTGCTCTTATGGCATGTTTTGCCAGGCAGAGCTGTGGCAATGATGCAACCTTTCTGCTTCTTACCCAGAGAGTTTCCTGAGTGCTCGTCTGCAGGAACACAAAACCCCCAGGCTGCTCCCAGAAGCAAATTTAGCTCCTGATAGCTCTTTGTTTTCACACTGCTTCGGTACGTTTCATTTTCTGTTCCGAAACATACACTGGATTTTATTCTGACTTCAGCGGTGGAAAATGGGACTAACTTAAATGCAGCTATAGAACTAAAACCAAAGGAAGAAGTTGGGATGGAAATGTGCCCTTGTGGCCAGAAAGGACAATGGCATCCCGGGGTGCATTAAGAAAACTGTGCCCAGCAGGTGTAGGGAGGTTCTCCTCCCCCTCTACTCTGCCCTAGTGAGACCACACCTGGAATACTGGCTCCCCAGTTTAAGAGCAACAGGGATCTACTGGAGAGAGTCCAAGGGAGGCTATGAGGATGATGAAGGGACCTGAACATCTCCCCTGTGAAGAAAGACTGAGGGGACTGGGGCTGTTTAGTCTTGAGAGGAGAAGACTGAGAGGGGACCTCATTCATGCCTAGAAATATCTGAAGGGTAGGTGTCAAATGGAAGGGGCCAATCTCTTTTCTGTAGCTCCCAGCAATAGGACAAGGAACAAGGGGTATAAACTTGAGCATAGAAGGTTCCACCTCAACATGAGGAGGAACTTCTTCACTGTGAGGGTGACAGAGCCTGGAACAGGCTGCCCAGAGAGGTTGTGGAGTCTCCTCTGGAGACTTTCAAGACCTGCCTGGATCAGTTCCTGTGTGGGCTGCCCTGGGCGATCCTGCTCTGGCAGGGGGTTGGCCTCAATGATCTCCAGAGGTCCCTTCCAACCCCTACCATTCTGTGATTCTCCAAGTCCTAATATTCAATGCCCAACAACTAAGTCCCTTCACGAGCTGTCGCAAATATAAACCAATAAAAGCAAACTTAAAAGCGCGTACAAGTTCAGAAGGCAGGTTCAGGCTCCAGGGATGGTCCTTTCTCCCTCCCAGGCAGAAGGAGAGTCATGAGGAGGGTACCAACAACTTAAAGCAGCTGCACCGGAGATACAACCCAAACCACCCCAAGACCCCATCAATCATCAGGGGTCACTGAGGGCTGGGAACTCAGAAATCCATCTCAGTTCTTTGTGCTTATCTGGCCATACATATCTCAGAAACATCTTAATCTGGAGAGGACGACACATCCTATAATGAGCAAAGCCAAACATCAGGGATCGAAATGTCCCTGAGCTCTGGGAATACACCTTTCCAACGTCTGCAAGTTAATTTTCAGGGATTTGCTTCTACAAAGACTTTGGGAACACTGACACGCACGCGTGAACATCAGGACTGTTTCAGAGCACATATAGATCAAGTACATATAGCGATCCTTGCTCAGCTACAGTCATTCAGTCTCAGCCAATCTCTATGAAACATAAAATCTTGGCGTTGACAGCATTTTCCAGCAAAAAACTACTAATTCTTCAGGGGAGAATTTTTTCCTCATGTCCAACCTAAACCTCCACTGGTGCAACTCGAGGCCAGTTCCTCTTGTCCTGACCCTTGTTCCTTGAGAACAGAGCCCAACCACCCCCCCACCCCCCCACCCCCCGGATCGAACCTCCTGTCAGGGAGCTGTTGAGAGTCAGAAAGTCTCCCCTGAGCCTCTTTTGCTCCAGGTTGAACAACCCCAGCTCCCTCCTGCACAATATTATTGGAATTAATTAATTAATATCATGTGAACGATTTCTTCGGGACCAGGCAAAGCTTGCGGATGGCCTGAAAACCAGGACATCTCCAGTGACACTCTGTGGCATGTGGGTGACTTCCTTTCCCCCCAGCAAGCACATTTTAATCGACAGACAAGAGTTGGGGGCACAGTCACACCCTATATTCTAAAAAAAAAAAAAAAAAAAAAAAAGAACCAAAAAACCCACCCAAAGCAAACCCAACAGCAGCTTCTTTTACTAAGGAAGGGTACAAATTGGCTTCCCTACACCAATTAATCAACCCAGACCCTTCCTAAGCTCATTACACATGGCAACCATTCAACCCCATGTTCTAGCATCCAGATCAGCTCTGGTTTATCTCACGTTACCACAGAACCCAACAAAACCTCGCTCCGCCTCAAGGAGACAGCTCAGGATATATCAAAGCTCTTCCCACACTGTTGCTCCCAGTTCTCTTCCACTGAAAACCTTCCCCAGGAGGGACCGGGATAACCTGTCACCCGCCAGCTTGGCGTAGTTGAAATGATGAATACTGAAGATAAAGGAAACCAGGAACGTACAGCACTGACTGATTTTTTTGGGGAGGGGGGAAGTGGGATATTTTTCCAGCAGCTCTAAATTCTCCTAACCCTCTAATTTGCTACTATACTAATAAATCCACCTAGAGCTCCATTTGATATTTACGTACAAGTCAGGCTCCATTTCACCAGGGAAATGTCCCTACGTGGAAGGAAACCATCGATTCCCAAATAATCCAGCTGACCTTGTTTTCCAGTAGGCTGGGATCTCAAAGAAAGGCAGGTTGGTGTCTCTCTGAGGGGATCAAGTGCCGTGCTCTTGAAATGCAGAAGAACTTCACGGGGACGCTCGGAGTCCCTCTCACAAGGCATGGAAGGAAGGTGCTTGCGACAAGATCAGGCCGGAGAGAAGGGACTGCAACGGGTTATTTCCATCGTTGTGAGCACCATCTCGAGCCATGACTGATTCTGAGGACGCCTGTTGGAGGAGCAGGGAAGAGTCAAAAGCTGCACCAAAGTCAGAACTACTCTTCTACCTTTGATGGTGCCCAGCGGCAGGACAAGGGGCAACGGGCACCAACTGGAACCCAGGAGGTTCTATTTGAACAGGAGAAACTTGTTTGGTGTGAGGGTGTGGGAGCCTGGCCCAGGCTGCCCAGAGAGGCTGGGGAGTCTCCTGCTCTGGAAAGATTCCCAACCCCTCTGGACACTGCGCTGCTGGGCCCCCTGCTCTGGGTGACCCTGCTGGATGGAGCAGGGGGGTGGCACCAGATGATCTCCAGAGGGCCCTTCCAACCCCCCCAACACTGGGATTCTGCGGTGCCATACCGGCAAGAACCATTTGCAGCTGATGCTTTGGGAGTCATTTAATGTGCTGGCTGCCCCAGGACACAGGGCCCTATGTAAAACACACGGTGTTGGATCAAGGATGGAAGCTGGAACAGAAACTTATCGCTGACCTTAGAAGAAAAGAAACCGGTCCCTCAGGCATAAGAGAACATGGCAGCTCTTTAAAGTTTTAAACATTTCCAATTTAACTTTAGAATCAATTCTGTTTCTTTTAAAAGAAAGAACAAACAGAAAAATCACAAGCCGATCTTTGAGTGCTCTGTCAATAATTAATAATGACACATCCAACGTAATAGTCTGTGGCATTACAGGAACTCCCTGGTGTTTGGCCATGTGAATAAGACACTGACCACAGCCAGCAGGTTCAGGGAGCCTGGATGAGCTCTCCTGAGCACAGATCAAGAGGCCAGGAGGGAGGGAAGGAATTGTATTACTTGATCGGCAACCAGTCGTGATTCTTCATAGAATCCCAGACTTGTTTGGGTGGGAAGGGACCTTTGAAGGTGATCCAGTCCAACCCCCCTGCAGGGAGCTGGGACATCTGCAATTCGAGCAGGTTGCTCAGAGCCCTGGCCAACCTCACCAGGGATGGTGCCAGGGATGGGGCAGCGACCACCTCTCGGGGCAACCTGGTCCAGGGTCTCTCCACGCTCAGCATCAACAATTCTTTCCTTCTCTCCAGTCTGCATCTCCCTCTTTTAGCTTAAACCCATCACCCCTTGTCCTGTCCCAACAGGATACCTACCCTACAACACCGTGACGGCCAATGAGCACCAAGGCAGGCAAGGAGACAGGTTTGTGCTTGGATGAGAGCACCCAAGGGAGGGATCACCCACCCTTTAGTGTCCAAGGGCTGATACGTGGACACCTGGACACTGGCCAGGGACCACAATTTATGCTCAAACCTGCTGGACAATTTTTGGTTACTGACCTTGGCTGGGGAAAGGTTTGAGAGCCCATCATTTAATTGCAGATGGTTTTGGTCCCTTGAGTTAATCTTTCTCCAATTATTATTTTTCCAGACAAATTCACAATTATTTTTTTTTCTCGGTACAGAAAGCAAGAGATTAAATGGTTGGCCGAATCCGATTTTTAAAAAAAACACCCATACTTGCTGTGCAATTAGGAGAAAAACAATGTGGCTGGAGAATAGAAAAAACCCTCCAAACTTGTTTTCAGTCCTTCCCATGGAGAATGGCTCAAGCTACATCAACGTCAGAGCAAAGGCTCGTCAGTTGCCTTTATTCCCAGGCGAGGACTCTGGGAGAGGGGGGTGAGAGGCTCCCGTGTGCTCAGGGTTACCGAGGCTGGTTGCTTCTCTGTTTGGTAACACACCTCACACAGCCAATTTCTCTGAGTGGTTTTTAATAACCTCTTCAGGCTTTATTGCTTTCTTGCATCCACATCTTTCTGGAAATCCTTTTCTTTTTTAATATGACATTTGGCTACACAACGCATCTGATTTCTCAGGGAGCAATAACTCTGCACTAGGACCCTTTTTAATGAGCAACCTGAAGGAACAAAAAAATATAGATACAAAAGAGCATCTTTTGTACAATCAACATTTGACTCGAGGCCTCAGAAACAGTGTTCTTTTTAGATTTCAACTGCTTCCCTCCTTCTGAGTTGGTTTATCCTCCTGCTTCTAAGTTCCTGCTTGATTTTCTCCATTTTCAATATTCCTCAGCTTTTCAACAGCAACTTTGCTCTGAGAAATAACCTTTGTTACTACTGCATGCCACATAAAATACACTCTGCCTACAAGCGACGGGACTTCCTTTGCTGATACCTTTTCCCCTGCTGGTATAAAGAACCCCCCTAAGCTGCAATGCTCAAACTGGCCTCTATCCCACCTCCCAGACTCGTGACACTGAGGGAATTCAAATCTCACCCTATCTGGAATTACTAGGAAAGCTGAGTCTACCTGCCAGGTCATGAACGTATTGGAATCACAGCTTTCAATATTTAGCTTTCTCCAGGCCTTAAAATTAATAGGACCTCGAGCTCCAAGGCTCAGCAGGCAGATGTCAAGCAAGAAGAGCTCCAGGAAGGACGTGCTGCAGGACCAAAGCTACAAATCAGCCATCCTTGGGCATCCCTTTGCTCAGGCTGTGATTCTACAGGGAAGACAGACACTGATCACTTCCTGATCCCCGATCTCTCGAGACAACAGAGAGAACCTCTCACTGTCAACATCTGTAAACCGAGCTCTGCCCCTGCCCGAATCAAGGCAAGATCTTCAGCCTTCCAGTAAGATCCCTGTCATGCCCTATCAAGGGCATTTGCTTCCCCAAGAAGCCTCTTCTAGAAAACATTGGGTGTGGCTGAATTGGTTGCAGCAAGTGAGACGTAGCTGCTGGTCAGATACACTCCATAAGCTTTGCATGAAAATGTTAAATCATATATTGGCTCGACAGCCCCCAACGACTGTCCAAAAGCTGTTGCCAGTGGTATCAATAAGGGGGAGAGATCGTTGTTCACCTCCCTCACTTCCCAATACCCAGGTTCTAGCGGGTCCAGGTGAATCAACGGCGTCTTCGTAATGAAAACAGAAATTTAATTATTCACAAGCATTCCCCTTGAGCTTTCTCTGGGCTTTTTGTGAATGATTAACAGAGCAGCTGCTCCAGACAGCGCGCTCAATCCCGGCTCGCTGGCCTGTTAAAAGCAGTGACTCATCAGCACATGACGTCAAAGCCTCCTCTCCTCTGAAATGGCAGGAAGGAGGTTTCATTAAAAAGATAAAAAAAGGTATCAACATAACAGCCTGAACTTCCTCCCGAGCACACGGGCTTTGGGCAGGGGTCATCTCTGCTGCTGCTGCTGCCTGAAGAGCTGCACCGTGCGTACACACCGACAGCTCCTTCAAAGGATCAACTTTTCCATGGAATACTGAAAATGGAAAATATACTTTCTCAGGCAAGCTGATTTCTTAGACAATGACTCAAAAAATACAGACACACCCTCAGCATTAAGGCCTTTTGGTAAGCCCGGCTCGTGTGTCTCGCAGGAAGATGTGCCTGCTCAGCAGAGCTGGGCAGGGCGGTGAACATCTTTCCGTAGCGCTCCCCACACTCACAGCGTGGTGGAAGTACCTTCACAAGGTGTTTACCCAACCTAAAGTAGCTGCTAAGCAGTCCTTGAAACTGGCTAGAGAACACTTCCCAGCAATACCCATTAAGGGTGCCCAAACACACACGTGGACAAGCACCCAGAAGTTCACGGCAAACAAATTCAAGACCCCCCAAACCTGCGTCCATGACTTCCTATGGCTCTGCTGGAATCACAGAATCACAGAATTGTTCTGGTAGGAAAGGATCTCAAAGATCATCAAGTCCAACTGTTCCCCCAGCACTTCCAGGGCACCAGTATCCCTCAGCACCACAGCTCCACGGCTTTGAAACCCTTCCAGGAACCACGGGGACTCCACCGCTGCCCTGGGCAGCCTGGGACAGCCCCTGACAGCCCTCGAGGGGAAAAAGTTTTTCCTCATGTCCAACCTAAACCTCCCCTGGTACAACTGGAGGACTTGTGGCCATTTCCTCTTGTCCTGTCGCTTGTTCCTCGGGAGCAGAGCCCGACCTCTCTGGCTCCAAACTCCTGTCAGGGAGCTGCCGAGAGCCAGAAGGTCTCCCCTGAGCCTCCTTCTCTCCAGGCTCAACAAGCCCAGGTCCCTCAGCTGCTCCTCAGCACCCTTGTGCCCCAGCCCCTTCCCCAGCTCTGTTGCCCTTCTCTGGCCACGCTCCAGCCCCTCAACGTCCTTCTGGGAGTGAGGGGCCCAAAGCTGACCCCAGGATTCAAGGTGCGGGCTCCCCAGTGCCAAGTCCAGGGGGACAATCCCCGCCCTGGTCCTGCTGGCCACAATAGCGCTGGTACAAGCCAGGATGCTGGTGGCCTTCTTGGCCACCTGGGCACACGCTGGCTCATTTCAGCTGCCTGTCAACCAACAGTCCCAGGTCGTTTTCCTCCAGGCAGCTTTCTAGTTATGCAGACAAGAAAAAAATCCCATGTAAACACAGCCACGATTCCCTGTCTTTGTGAAAAGAACAGGTCCCATTGCCACGGAAGTTACAAGGAGGAGTAATCTAGAAAGGGGCTGTTTCTCTGCAGTTAAAATTCAGATTTTCACTCCAGATGGACACGCGGACAACGATGTTATACCCAGGAAATCTGCAAAGCAGTGGAGGGGAAGAGCCCGGGGAATGTGAGATTCATCTCTTACATGGGATTAATTACTAATATCCGTGATATTTTATTTCCTCATCCCAGGCAGCAGCCACTGGCTCTTCAGCTGCGAGCAGGGGACAGGAGATATATTTAGCTCCGTTGCCGGCTGCCTGGAGGGCAGCATTGCTTACAGCCCGTGACTCCCCCCAACAGAAACCCTGCTGTTAGCTCCATCCCTTCACCAAAAGCAGCAAATCTGGGAGGAAAGTGCAGCTTTGGAAGGAGAAAAGTGTCAATGTGGGGGCTGTCGTGCACACAGGGTTCGCGTCAGAGCTGGAAAAAGCTGCTGGGTTTGCTGCTGAGCTCTCACCCCAACATATGGTGGGGTCACAGCTATGCTATGGAAGCCCTGGGATGATTGCAATGACCAACAGAGCATATATAACAGAAAAGATGTGGAAAAAACAGTCTCACATGCAGGCTGAGAGTTGCCATGACACAAGCCTCTGCCTAACACACTTTTCTATTAAGGAATAAATAAATAAATAAATAAATAAATACATAATTATCTTTATGTCATTCTGCAGACTTTGCTGCCTGACCTTTTGGGTCTGTTAGCGCTCTTAGCCTTGACTCGCATTGGCAGCTTATTTTTCTACGGGGTCTCTCTCTATCTGCAGTCTCGATCAAAAGTTGTTTTCTCTCGCAGATAACACAGCGAAGTGATGGAAAGTTCACAGCAAAAACAGCCCCTGAGTGTCTGCGTTAAACCTGGACAACAGAGCACTCTAAAACAGGAGGAAAAGCACTCTTCCTGCTCATCTTTCTAGAGCTGATTAGCACTGATGTGCTAATGAACTTGCATTCTGCACGTGCCTCGTCACCCTGAGTTGAGCCCTGAACAACACAGCAATTTGAAAAATCACCAAGCTACCATCTGAGCCAATGACACAAACACTGCGTGTGAAGCATCGCTGTAACTCAAAATCCATCTAGCTTTGCATTCTTGGCAGAAACAAACATGAAGAGAGGAAGAGAGGAAGGAGAGAGAAAAAGAAAAAGAGAGGAGAAAGAGAAGAAAAAGGAGGGGGAAAGGAGGGGGAGGAGAGAGAGGGGAGAGAGAGAGGAGAGAGAAGGGAGAGAGAAGGGAGAGAGAAGGGAGAGAGAAGGGAGAGAGAAGGGAGAGAGAAGGGAGAGAGAAAGAGAGGTCTCAGAAGTGAGAAAACAGGGAAGGGTTGTAAAAAGGTGGTAATGAGAGTGTGAGAGGAGCAGCCCCTGCAGAAAGAGTTGAAAGCTGTGGGTAATACAGGGGCCTACATCTGGAAGGACCTCTTTCTTATTCCTTCCACTTGGAAAAATCTCCCCACCCCTCCCTGTAAGGTGGCTCACCCTTTTTTTGTCCTGCTCCTGCCAGGAAGGTAGAAAAGCATTGCTCAGATCTGGTCCTGCTGGGGACTGTAAGAGGAGCAAGGTTTCTTGAGGTTCTAGTCTTGCCACCCTTATGCCAGGCTTAAAAATAAATGTGATACATTTATGACGTGACATTTTGGGCACGTTAATTATGTTCATCATCATTCAGACAGAACTGGCATGGTAAATGTGGTGGTTTCCTCATATTAACCCAAGCAGAACGAAGTAATGTTTTATTACCATGCTCAAAAATCATTTATACCATTTCATTGCCCTCTGCAGTACCATTTTTGCCAGCAGAACATTCTTGTCATTGCCAACGTAACGCTCAGTGTCAGTCGTTGCCAAACAAGACCCCATTACCTGAGCCAGCTTCCTCTTTGAGAACAAGGACCACCTTGTCACTGACAACAATACACTAGAAAACATCCTCCTTCACCCCAAACGCAGCTGTCAGCTCACACCCCCCGCCAGCTCCTTCTTCTTTTTCCCCAAATACTCCTCTCATGCCACCTTGTCAGATTGTTCTTTCAGCATAAAGCTCTCCCAGGACCACAGCCCAAGCCCTCTCCAGAAATAAAAAAGAAAATCATCTTTCACCTGAAACTTCTGTGAGGCTGTTCCTCTGCGATTTGTCGCTGTCGGCTGTGCTCAGCTAAGGCTGGCTCCTCACGGTTACCTTCCAGAAGGACCCCGAGTCGTAATCTCCACCAGGCAGAGCTGCTGGCAATTTATTCCTGCAAGATCCTGGTCCAGAGAGAGCAGCTGAAATCCACAGTGGGCTGTAATGGATTGGTCACGACTCTGCACTCCGCGTTATTTTTGACAGGACACACAAAATTCACCCCTAGGAAAAAAAAAAAAAACAAAAACCACCTTAGTGTTCAAGTCTCCTTTGCAGGGTTTGATGTCAATTGGGATTGAAGCAGGAAGATCTGGAAGAGAGGAGAATTCCCAGAAGAATTCTAAAAGGTGATGACAGAAGGGCAAACTAAAATTCAAGGTACCTTCCGTAAAGTAAACTTTAACATACCTTCTGTACTTTGCCCTCACCAAGTTTCCTTTCAGCTTTAGCAAGCAGCAATCCTACCACACAGGGATACACTGGGATAACCGGATTTTTCCATATGGACATTTACATACAAGTATTCCCTACCTGATATACCCAGGCTTTAAAATATACAACTACAACCAAAACCAAACCCCCTCAGCTAAACTGCCAACCAGTCCCCAGCTTACTGGGCATCCCAACCCAACCCCAGTGTGTCCTTTCCACAAAAGTTGGACAGATTTTGTAGTGTACTGAGAAAGAGGAAGGCAAACAAGATGCTATTTATTTCTAGATAGCCAGAGGATAAGCTTTGAACTATTTTATAGTGTTGCTTGTATGTATCTTAAAGCATTCTTTGGATTTTATATCACTCTTTGCATGTATTTTATAGTGCTGTTTGTATATATTTTATAGCATTGTTTGTATGTATTTTATAGCATCCTTTGTATGTATTTTATAGCATCCTTTGTATGTATAACATTCTTTGTATGCATTTTATAACACCCTTTCTCTGTATTTCATAGCATTCTTTCTCTGTATTTCACAGCATTCTTTCTCTGTATTTTATAGCATTCTGTGTATTTCACAGCATTCTTTCTCTGTATCTCATAGTGTTCTTTCTGTGTATTTCATAGCATTCTTTCTCTGCATTTCATAGCATTCATGTATGAAAACAGGTTCCAAAAGCTGTCAAATAAGTAAATAAAAAGAGAAGGTTAAGTGGGCTAGACGACAGACCTCGTAATAACTGTGATTTATGATATTATACATTGCTGGTCTTCCTTAGGGCTCACTGCAGAATCATTTCAGGAAGAGTTCTCCCTTTCCCTTCGCCTGGGTCTCATTAGTCATGTTCCAAGGCAACAGGTTTCCATGACAGCAAACATTAAGCCTCTTGCAGCACAGCCTGTTGGTTCGGCTACAAACACTGAAGCTTTTGCTACTATGCTTCAGCTACGTGGAAAAAAAAAAGAAACAAAAACCAAAACCCAACAACAAAACCCCTGAAAAATCCTGATAGACATTTAAAACAAGAGCCGTATTTGATTTGTACTATGGTCTCGCCAAGGAACGCGCACGCTACTGAATTTGGCATCAAATTCCCCAGAAGGATTGTTTTACCTGCTCTGAGCTCATCTAAAATAAAAATCTAACGATGTAAGAGGATGATGCAGGCTCCAGATTCATAAAGGCATTGTGAAGTTAATGCAAATCCCACCGTAGGGATTAACTGCTGAGCAGAGACCTTTGGGTTTAGTCATTTTATGCAGGGTGAGAGCAATGGCCCCCTCAGATGGGACCCAAATGTGTTTCCAGAGAAGAACGCCGCAGACAGGCACAGGTCGGGGGTTTCTCTCTCTCTGTGAACTGTATCGAGCCTTGCTGTTTTGAGAGGACTGGTGACTGAACATCTCTGGAGGCCTCACTCACACTGTTGAACTCTTCTAAAGCCTTCCTTACAAACCAACCCTTCCCGACCCCTGAGGCTGCGTTACTCTGACACAGACCAGTGCGAAGCAGAGGATAAAAAAAAAGTGTTATCTACTGGAAGGATTATAAAATAAATGAAAAAACAAACAAAAAAAATTCATCCTTTCCTAAGTACAGCATTACTCTGGCCAACAAATTCAGGCACAGAACTGTACCTAGAATTTACTTTTTATGTTTTGCACCCAGGTTTCGGAAAGCACAGGAGAGGGTTTTGTAAGAGCAGCCTGGGGGAAGTGTTGAAGATTCACTTTCAGCAGCTTTTTGTGAAACAAAGGCTGACAGGAAGTAACCAAAACGTCAACTTCATCACAGCTCTTTGGTAGAGTTGACACCTTTTAATGAGCCACCCTGCTCAGAAACGCGTAATGAAAACAGAAGTTGTAAGAATTCACGAATCCGGTGACATCCTGCCACTCTCTGCCTATCACTTGTGATGATTTGTCACACTTCTAATATTCCTTTCTGACATTACTAGCTATTTTTATCCCAGTCTCTCTCCTTTTAATTGCCATGATACGTTCAAAGGTGTCACAACACGCGAGCCGCAAAATAAGTCGCCTGACAGAGAACCAGCCCTGTCACAACTGGGAAACAGCAAGATCCCAGTAAGAATCCTCCTGGCAGAGATGCTAGTAAGAAAACCAAGCAGCTCTTTGTTAGATGCTGCTGGTGAAATGAAGGAAGGGAATCTAGGCTAGCAACAGGACCGTGATTAATGGTTGTTCCAGTAACTGCACTTCTGCAAACTAGGACAGAGGTGCTCGAAGCTTGTGAGAAGAAGGTGAGAGTTTAGAGAACCTCAGAAGATGTTAAATTGGGAAAACTGGTGGAATCTGCTTTCTAATATTATTATTTTTTTAATAATCATAATTTCATAAAGTCATCTCAGAAAATTTTACACTAGAACAGGGAAAGAGAAACGTCAACAGCAAGCACAAAGGAAAAGGGGCGATGCTTCAGAGGTGCAATATTGACGTGGCTGCTGTAAGCCCCTCTAGCTCACATATTATTTTTTTTTCCCATATAGAATTCTTCTTCATTTGAAATGAGAGAGAAAGAAATCCTACAACAGCCTCTCTTAGAATGACTGAGAAGACAGGCTTAAGCTATCTGCTTTCAGACCAAGAAATAGCCTTTTTGTAACTCCTGCTTTGATAGACTCCGGGATTCAAGCAACACGACAGTTACAAGAGTCAGAGGATCACAGCAGGACTCTGAAAAAGAGCAAAAGCAAATGAAACTACTGATGACTTCACCAAGCAGAAAGTCACTTATAAAAGTAAAGAGCGGAAAGAACCTCTCTGCGCATTCTGAAGTGGCTTCTTAATCAATTAAACTCTCTACCTTAAAAAACTTCATTTCAAGCCAGGAGGAAATAATATAGGACTCATACAATTTCATTAATTTACGATTAAATTGAATGCCTTCAGAGCTATTAAAAGCCCTTCAGCAATTTCACTGCTTCTTTCCATGCTGAAAGTTGCCTTTGACATCAGTGCGGAGAAAACAGATGGATCAAGTCATTATAAAAAGAGCAGCATGACGCCACGAACCAGCTTGTCACAGTTTCACTAACAGGGTAGGTAACACAGGCAGAGAAGTGGGATGACAATCAGCAGGGTTGTCAGGTTGCGTCCAAGTGTTCCCACCCTCCAAAAAACCACCCCTGAACTTGACAGGCTCGAGAAGCAGGCCCGCACCAACCTCGTGAAGTTCACCAAGGCCAAGTGCAAGGCCCTATATCAGGGTCAGGGCAATCACAAGAATAAATGCAGGCTGGGCAATGAGTGGATCCAGAGCTGTCCTGAGGAGAAAGACTCGAGGGTGCTGGTTGCTGAAAAGCTCAACATGAGCCAACAACATGCGAGTGCAGCCCAGAAAGTCCCAACTGTATCCCGGGCTGCATCCCCAGCAACGTGGGCAGTGGGTGGAGAGAGGGATCCTGCCCCTCTGCTCCTGGTGCTCTGGGGACACCCTACCAGGATGGCTGGAACCCCTCTCCTACAAGGATGGGCTGAGAAAGTCAGGGTTGTTCATCCTGGGGAGGGGAAGGCTTCAGGGAGATCTTCTTGTGGCCTTCCAGTATCTGAAGGGGGCCTGCAAGAAAGCTGGGGAGGGACTTTTTACAAGGTCTTGGTAGTGACGGGACGAGGGGTGATGGCTTTAAACCTGAAAAGGGGAGATTTAGATTAGAAATTAGGAAGAAGGTTTTCACTCTGAGGGTGGCGAGACACTGGAGCAGGTTGCCCAGAGAAGGTGTGGATGCTCCATCCCTGGATGTGTTCAAGGCCAGGTTGGATGGGGCTCTGAGCAACCTGCTCTAGTGGCAGGGGGATTGGAACCAGGGATAGGAACGTTAAGGTCCCTTCCAAGACAAACCATTCTATGATTCTCCTTACACTACTTGGGTTTATCTTTTCAAAACAAGCTCGTGAAATCAGGACCCACAACAATTTGGCTTTTAGAAAAAAAAAATTATTATTATTAGAGCAGAATAATCATTACATTCAAATGGACATTTGTACAAAAGTAGAGTCATATGGTCAGCAGTAAACCAAAACTAGTAAAAATACCTCTTCAAAGTGCTGCCAGAGTAACATTTTATGATGACAAAACCCGTAGCTAAAAGACATGGTACAAAACAAGTGTTTAGTCCAGCAAGGAGAAGAGAAACTAGATCAAGGGCTTAACAACTTTGAGAAACTCACACGCAGAGTAATGCAAGTACAGAATTGTTAAGCCCTTTGCTACATCAGCTGACCTTCATCTTCACCATTATACAAACAAACCCCTTCAGTTACTGGTTTGGGGGATTTCTCTGTGGATCTGGCACGTTGGGAAGGGATTTCAGGAAGGGTGTTTGGAGGTGCATACAGCAGTTCTCTCTCCAGGGAGTTTTAAGGTTAAAATGCAGGCTTGTTCATGTACTCTTCCACTGTCTGGAAAAGTAAGGAAAAAAAAAAAAGAAATGAGGTAAGTTATGAACGATAAGAAATGCATTAAAAGAACGATGCACAATGGAGTACAGTAATTTGCAAACCCACCCTTTTGTCCTCTTAGAAGACAGTCGTAGTTTTGCATGGAATTAAGTCAGATTAATTAAAATAGAGAAATCGTTCTGCTCGGAACAAGCCAAACCCTTTAACAGCGTTTTGGAAGCTGTTTTGGAATCACAACATTCCATGGCTGTGGCTAAACTCTTCAACTCCTCACCCCTCATCTGGCCTTTGTTTCGTGTGGAAACAACAGACCACTGTGAAAAACTGCTGGACTCGCACGGAGCGTGCCTGCCTAGTCCAACCAGTGCGTCGCTGCCTTCCATCTTACAGTGGATCCTTCACTACCGAGGGAAAAAAAGAAGCAAAACCACCACATTCAACTGCTTCTGCCACTCCTGGCTCAACAGGACAAGCGACAGAAGTGAATTCCTGCAGGGTCCTGAGTAAAGGTTCCATATCTGTGCCCTGCAGGAAAACACTACGCAGGAGTTTACGAATGAAAGTGGAGTTTGCCAACTCACACACTTTTCAACTTTAAACATTTGTAGTAGGTCACCTGTGTTACTTGTTTTGGGTTTGTTGGTTTGATTTTTTTAGTTCTTCCTTTTCCTTCTTTTTTACACCCCCCTCCTCCCCCATTCCCCACCCCCCCCTTCTTTTTTCTTCCTCTTTTGAGGGTGGTGAGACCCTGGCTCAGGTTGCCCGGGGATGCTGTGGATGCTCTGTCACTAGATGTGTTCAAGACCAGGCTGGATGGGTCTTTGAGCAACCTGCTCTAGTGGGAGGTGTCCCTGCCTATGGCAGGGGGACTGGAACTGGATGACCTTGAAGGTGCCTTCCAACCCAAACCATCCTATGATTCTGTATTTATATAGCCACATATGTATACATAAAATATAATCTTGGACTATATTCTTCTATTATATAAATATCTTAGAGATGTCTTAAACTCTTTCTGGATAGTCACAGGCTGGACTCTGTGATCTTGGAAGTCTATTCCAGGCTCAGAAATTCTGTGAAATTAATATAATACCCAAGAAACTGCAGCAGTTAAACCACCAGGGGAAAGCAGGAGCATGCAAAGAGCCTCCTGATGACTCCAGTGGATGCAAGAGGGTTGAATAGAAAGCATATGTGCCTGACACCTTAACTGCACTCTTGTACCTATTGAAACCCAACGTAAGACACGTCTGGATAATGATAAGGAAGTAGCAGAAGCACTGAGCTGCATTTCAAGCTCCTGTCAAACCAGGAAGACGTAGGAAGATGAGGTGGTTGCTTTTTGTCTGCCTCTGCCTTACCTCCTGCAACATGTCAGAGTCCTCGATGGCTTTCACTGCAGTCCTCTTGGAAGTTTCTTGTACTTCTCCACCCATGATAAACTCATCGAGGATAAAGTAAGCTTTTTCAAAATTAAAGATGATGTCCAGCTCGCACACCTGCCAGAACAAAAGGACATTCCACGTTTAAATCACTTTTCCAGCACTATAAGCACTGCTGGGCCAAAAGTTGTTAAGAGGATCGAGGGTGTTCAACGCGCACACTCGTGAGAGAAGCAGGGTGAAGAAAGCTACTGCGTATTATCCAATATTGCAGCTTCTGCAGGTATTGTCTTCACATATACAGCCAAGACTTACAGCAAAAGGATTCCCCTTACTCTGTCTTACATAACACGCTACATTTTTACTGGTTTTCAGAGAAAGAAGCTGACTTCCTAGCCTACTAACCTTAGAACAGGTCTTATATAGCACTTCTAATATGGGTTACATAGGTTCCTGCACAGTCTCACAGAGCAAAACAAACTCCCTGCCCTAGTGACCCAGCCAGCACCCACTGTTTTTTTGTTTTGAGGTGGTACCAATGTAAGTCACGGCACAGAGATTAAAATAAGAGAGGAATTAAGGCAGTGGGAACAATTTGAAAAATAGTCACAGAAAAGATGGGTCTCTTGTAGTCTTTGAAGACTTAAAGATTTATTTAGACCTCCTTCGGGGCCCTTTCTTTAATATAACACCCCGTTTGGGGTTTTTTCCTCTTTGTATGTCCTTAGTTGTTACACAACACTATGAAACAAACAAAGCCAGTATATCTGAAGACGTCAGGAGAGAGAATTAAAGCGCCCTGTGCCACCCAGGGTCTTTTTAAGTCATTTTCATCAAGCTTTCCCCTCAATTTCTATTGCAAAAGCATCAAGGTTAATTTGGGGAGGGGGAGAAAGGATGGAAAAAATCCCAATCTTATGATAGTATAAGCACTACTTTATAAAATATTCTAACAATTCATTGCTCTCTGGATCGAGGTGAGCAGTGCAGAGGGAAACAAGAAGCAAGCCAGCTGCAGAGAAGTGGGTGTTTATCAGGCAGCCAGGAAGGAGGGTGACTGCAGAAAGCAAAACCTACGTTTCCAAAGTATCTGTCCAGAAGTTCCACATATCGATGAACGACCTCTAGCGTCAGCAGCTCATTATCTTGGTCTTCTATTGCACAACAGAAATACAGACTAGCATACCTGGGGAAAGAAAGGCAAACATGTGAGCAGGAACAGGCAGATCCTCCGTGCTCTGCTCGTTCATTGCTGAGAAACTATGCAAATGAAGGTTCACGTCTATCTGGGCTCTACAAGAGTCATTTTCTCTCATTCTTGTGACATCTCAGAGAACACTTAAAAAGATCAGCTAATGTAAACAAATTATGAGTTTAGTCAGAAGAACAAACTCCACTCTTGGCAAAGTGGGAGACCTCCAAAGCTGGTCTTAATAAAAAACCAAAAAAACCCCAAACAAACAAAACCAAAACCAAAACCAAGCCAAAACAAAACAAAACAAAAAAAAACCCAACCAAAAAAACCCCCATAAATCAGTAGTACTGATTTAAGTAGTACCTTAAAGGTCTCCCTCACCTGCTGCAGTAGCCCTACGGAAAGGGGGGTAGTTAAGCTGTAGAAGGAGTTACTGCTTGTTCTTAACAAATAAAAATAGAGGTGGAAGGAGTTACATCTCAGCCAGCCTGCTGGCTACCAAACGACTGACAGCATTTTCCTTAGGGCCAGAAAGCAGGAAGCTGCCCAGACCAAACAACCTTCATAACTAACTTGCAGCAAAACTACGTTGAAATCAACCTGAGACCGGTGTAAGGACTCTCTGGTGCTGTGGCTGGAGGCCCAACCGGTGACAGCATCTGGCCAGATGTTTACGTCCATCACCTCACAGCATGGAACTCAATTTTCTCTCAAGGGGAGATGCCCCTTAATTTGTACAGTTTGCTGTACCTTAAGGCTACTTCTGGTTGCCACAACTTTACAAGACTTACCAGGCAGTTAACGCTAAGCTTGGTGTAACTGTGGACCAGGGATTGGTTTGGAAAAGAAAGCCAGGATTAACACTTTCCAGAGCAACAAATATTTCAAACCCAGAATGTTGAACGTGCCTCAGAACAGCTCCTGCAGCCTCCCGAAGAGCTTGCTAAAGCCTGGCACGTCTCAGCGGGCTACCTCGGGGAATTAGAAGGAGCAGCGAAGCCTAAAGCTCTCTCACAGCATTTCAACCACTAACGCTTATTAGGTTACTCCCATTTTTCTCATCTGATGGATTGTACAAAGTATTTTTCACCCCACAATTTACCCTGCTGGTTCACCCAGTGCTGCTGTGACGTTAGACACAGTGGGCTGGCTGATGGCAGGCTCCTACCAGCTTAGTTTAGCACTTATGGTTTGCTGGTTTTCAAGTGGGCTTTATTTTTCCTCTCCTAGCACGGGTTATTTATACAAATAGCAATGATACATTCTCATAAAATTACTCACACCTTTTGTAAACAAGCTTGAGGTCTTTCCAGTCAACAAAGCTACTTGTTTTTTGATGGCGAGACAAAACAATCTGAACAATTTCTCGAATGATCTTTTTCTTCTCTTTATCAGGTAGTGTCGTGTACCACTTCTGAAGCCTTAACTTCCCCTGCCGACTGAACAGCAGGATAAAGTGGATCTGGAGTAAACAAAGCAACATGGTTAATGCCAGGAGAAACCAGGGGTCCTTTGGGAGAAAAACTATCAATTTACATTTATACAAATGCTTTTCTTTTAATACCTGACCACCCTAAGCCTTTAAGTAGTACTGTCAGTCATATGCCCAGCGCACAGAAACAGCTTTAGGATTTCTGTGACAACAAAATCACTTTACACTCTGGTGAGGACCAAGCAGAGAAGTGCACCAGAGAAGCTTCTACATAAAAAAAACCCCAACCAACCAAAAGAAAAAACCCACAACCAAAAGCACTACTGGATTTTAAACAAAGTATTCATTTATAATTCAGAACTATTCTCGAGCTATTGAGTCACGTATTTGTTGAGTAATCTGGAGAGAAGAGGTCTGACTCTACAGAGAAAGACTTCAAGTGGGGGATTGTTTTTAGGGAAAGGTGGATTCTTTCATTGCTATGTGCCTGGGGCAGGATCTACTGCTGGCAACAGGGCTCCGGCCATCGTTAGTCTAATGTGCTTGATAGAATTACATGGATTTTGGAGCTGCCTTGTGTTGAGCCCTGGAACACTCTCCAGATGAGCTCGTGAAATGAAAAACAATTATGCTGCTGGCAGCACACAGGGTCTGATTAGGGTGAAGATCAAAGCACCATGTTCTTGCCTTTCTCTCTTCCTATTACCAGATGGGTTTGACATGGTAATATTTCAGCTGTCAGGGTTACCCAGCAGACGGGGGGGACAGCTCTTTCTGCCCAGACAGTCACCCATTGAGAGGAGCAGAGTGAAGGAAACACTGTTTTGCTCGCTGCACAGCACAGGAGCTCAGCAGCCTTTGTAAAGATGAGTGGATTTTGAAAGGCAGAGCGTAGGCTCTACAGAGAAGAGCTGCAGGTCAGTGGGTGTCCATCGAAACGCAGCTGGGCACAGGCAGCAGCTCCTCAATAAAACAAACTTCTAAAAATACGGGGAATCAGATAGGAGAGGCTGATCAAATTTGATTGAAAAGGCAGGGAATTAGTCAATGAATCCTTATCGAAAGCTGACAGCATGTTCAGCATAACGAGATTGTGCTGTCGAGACAGCCTCGGGAAGAAAACAAATTTTTCAGTTGGAAAAGACCTTTAAAAGGTCCAAGTGGTTGGACATTAAATGTATTTGCCAGCAGGGCTTCAATAGGGAAAGATAACCAAAGGGTATGAATGTGGCGAGGTCTGGGTGAGGTCCAGCTGCTGGCCCCGACAGACCTGCACCCTGAGCACCTGCAAGCAATACATCTCTCTCCAGCAGAGCAACCTGAGGCCTCTAAAAGGTTAAATACCAACAAGCCAGGGAATCGTTGTGACGATTACCAGCATTTTTGCTGGTGAATTTACTTCAGGATGTTATGCACAGGAAAGCGAGCCTCTCTGTTCCAAATTGCTTTGGGAACCCCTCTGTTCCTTATAAAGATGCAGCTGATGTTTTGCCACCCCTTCCACGAGCAGAGGGGACCGCAAAATATCCATTAATGCTCAAACACATCAGGATTCAGACACACACTTCCAAAATCCTATTGTTTGGGTCTCCCATCCCACACCATTCCATACACAGAATATAAGTGCATATCTGAGAAGGGAACTGTACTCTTAGAGAAATATACAGAGCTAGAAAATAGAGCAGAGCCTCTCCTGCAGTCCCTATCTAGAGAGCTCCTCTAACAAAACAACAGAAAGTTACTGATACTTAGAAAATATTGTAGGGGTTTATTTAATTTCTTTTGCCTCTTCCTCCTTTTTCTAATTTCTAAAGTCCATTCAAGCTGCAGAACTCTCTAGAAGGTAAAGAATATCACATTCTCAAGAGGTTAAATAGCTTAATTCCTGCATCCAGTTGCTGCAGCCCTGGTTTCGTTCAGCTCAGACTCACTCCCAGCCACGCTGACACCATGTCGCACATTCCTCAGCCCCTGAGCTCTGCTCAAGAAACTGCTCCCCGAAAAGATTTTGATGCATCAATAAACCTGAACATGTTGACGTACCGCACAAACACAAACCCTACGGCTCATCTGTTCTTGCCCCGCGACTGTGAAAAGATATTTACTTTTCTATAGCGCTAATGCCAAGACAGACGTCAATTAAGGAATTTTTAGTTGTCTTCCGGCAGCCAAACTGCAAACAAAGGTGGATTATCCTGTAAAGATTTACTCCTCTTTGAAAATTCCAGAGGAAAACAAAGGCAAATGACTTGCTTCAAGCAAAATACCTTTGAAGCAGGGTGCTGGGTTCCCTTCCCTGCCATTCCCAGGGGTGCTGGCTGTGACCAACCACCCCCAGCGCCCGGGGTGACACCAGGGGGAAGTTTCAGGTCCAAGCCTGAGTGGGTCGGGCTGAGGAGAGCAGCTCCTAGTAGAGCACTGCTGCCCAGGCTGGAGGAGCCAGGCTTTGGGCTGGGAGCCGAGTGTAATTTTATTAGCTCGTTTCACTGAATCAGCCCCGACCATCTCCAGCAGTGTGCAAAACGATCTCCACACACGTCAGTAAGCAGCCTGAATGACTGCCTGTTATATTTGGAGCTTGTTATTTTCTAGTTGAAAACCAGTGTTGGCTTTTTTTTTTTTTTTTTTTTTTAAATCAAGCCTTTAAATTAGCTTTCTAAGCCTGAACTCTATCCCTTCCTCATGCACCTTGGAGTCAACTGCCGCTGTAAGTTCTGTAATGGGTCAGAAAGTTATGGGGCCTTTTGTTTTATCCACAAAACTGTATCAGGAAAACAAACACCACCCTTAGTTTCAGTGCTAAACCCCACAAATGTTAAGACTTTGACACAACATTATTTAACAGTGAGTAGAATGGGCACTGAAAATGCAGAATATAGAAGGGTTATATGTTCACAAAAGGCAAACTAAGAGAAATATGTAAATCATTTTTTCCCCCCCTTCCTTGGGAGACCTTTCCCTCTTTTTGCCATCACGATCTGATAAGCAGCTCAGCCAAGGTTGTCCCCTGGACTGGAGGTTCCCTTCAGTGCCACCTCCCCCAGTATTTGGCCATTTCACCCTCCAGACCGATCAAACACTTTCCAGTTGGCTCACTGCTTTAAATCTGGGATCACCTGTCGCTTTTTCACCCCACTGGGAGAAGAACGTAAGCTTAGAAATGCTTCTCCTCCTCCCAGAATTCAACCTGCATAATATTTGCCAACTGGTTTCAAACCCGTTCTGTGGCATCTGGCTGCTCCAGGTCCCTGGGTGGGAGAGGAGGGCAGGGAAACGAGGACTCCAAGGAGCCTAAGGGGAGGGAAGGGAGAAGAGATGGTGGCTGGAAGCCCACAAAAAACCACTTGTTTTCGGCATGGATCTGCTCGGCAGCTCCGTCGCTCCAGCAGCACCGGGTTTAGACTCTGCTTCAGCTGTAACCTTTGCGAACCCAGTTCAGAGCGCCCCCTCACTCCAAATCAAAGTCACCTCTAAGATTCCTCAAATTCACGAGTTAACTAAAATTTGCAACTTGGGAATTACCCTCGTTAAAAACCAGACCTCCTGGAAACTCGGTTTTCCTTCAAACTCCCCACTAAATGTGCCAGTAGGTAATAAATGACATCCTCGTGGAAAAAAACAAAACAAAACAAAACAACAAAAAAACCCAACCAACCAAACAAACAAAAAACCCAAAACAAACAAAAAACCCACAAACAAACAAACACAAAACACACACACACACAAAAACAAAACCAACAAAACAAAACAAAAAAACAAAACAAAACAAAAAAACCAAACCCCCACAAACCTCGTGGACCATGTGAGAAGGGAAGCGGGGTGAAAAAAAAGCCACGTTTTTGGCTGACATGACAACAGCTGCTGAGAGAAGCCTGGGGAAAACCAGACTGACCAGCTGTACCTGGTGGAGAGGAAGAGACTTTAATCATAAAGTTCTCTTTTAGCTTATTCTGGTTCCCTTGAAGTCTCCTTCATCTTCTGGGACTGGTTTAATCTAGCCCAGCTCATTTTCTATTTATTTTTTACTATTTTTCATTCTTTCCTCCAATAGAAAAGAATGTATTTCCCAACACAGACGGCTGTCCAGAATTTTTGTGATTAGTAATTTTTTTTACCTCACATCTGAAAATGAACAAAACCTACTTTTGTGAAATGTTTTTTTTTTAAAGGTATGAACATCTGAATTATTCCAGCCTTTTGCTGATGGGTTTTTCTCTAAAATGTTCAAAGAACTAAAAAATTCCTTTTAGTTTTTACATTGTTTGGTGGGTTTTTTTGGAGGGAGGGAAGACTGAATTCCCCCCCCCCCCCAAATGAATAGATGCATGAACACACGGGTTTGGAATGCAGCATGAAATGAAAAACAAATAAATACACAAAATGGACAATTACTGACCTACTCTATTAACAATTTAGCCCCATCAGGAAGAGACAGAATAACAATGCGCTGAAGTACAGGTATTTTGCTATTCTGCACCTGCACAAAGTCCCCGTCTGGCAACTGACCTTTAATACGCACCCTCTGGGGTTTTAAAGGACTTGAAAAGCAATTATGTAAAATCCAAACCATGCTACTTTATTAAAAAAATATTAATTCCCTTCCTTACTTGTTTACTCTGTCACTAAAACCTGTATCGACAGCGGTGCAGAAGCTGTTTGCTAAATACCAGAGAATCTCTGCTTTAAAGTTTAAAACACTTGAGTCTGTATGATGGAAGCAAATAAAAATTAAAAAAAAAGAGAAAGAAAATAAGTGAGAAAAGGGTGACCCAGGAATACTGAAGTAGCACATTGCTGCTGAACTGTCACCAAATTCTTTCTCGCTTCATCTCCATTAGGAACATTTCTGACCAATTTCCCCTAAACAATACATCCAAAGTCCATGCAATAAAAGCCGTGCCAGATCATTACAGGCACACGTGACCAGAGTTATTCATTGATTTTCTGCTTTTCATGATGCTGAAGTCACCCTTATCTTATTACCTAAGATTTTACATCGAGCAGCACGCTAGCATTTAAAGAATATTTACACCATAGAGTATTGATCCAGCCAACAACCTTCTTGATAGCCTCACTTGAGTTAAATAAAGCTACCAGCAAAACAGGACAGCTGAGCTCGAGTTCTGGATCAAAACCACCTTTAACCTCCTCGCTTTCCGATACTAAGGATCAGAAATCAAAGCTCAAGGAAGCCCAAAGTGCTCCACAAGCTCTCTCTGCCTCTGCTCCTGCTTACTGCTGCTTTCAGCTGGTCCAGTCTCCTAGCATTCCTGAAACACCATCCTCCCTACACAACAGGTATGTTCGTGCCTCCTCCTCCTCCTCCTCGGCTGCCAGGCATCCTGCCAACAACGTGAAGCCAGGTTTCCAGCACCTCTCTGGAGAGGTAGAGACAGCACAGTTCTCCAAGACAGCTCCTAAAACATAGATGCAGGCAATCACATCCGGTTCTTACGGAGGATCATTATTCTCAGTTTTCTTAAATCAGTGCTTTTTTTTAATTCCCACAAGTGCAATCGCTCCAGTCTCCAGGCAGTAAGTAAGAACAGATCCAGGCAGTTTGCATAAAAGCAGCCTCAAACGCCGCAGTTTAAGAGCAGACCAGTGACCACCCCACAGCCCAGAGCTGTGACAGCACTCACACCTTTGGCCTCGGTCCTGGGGGCAGCCAGGGGCAGGGCTGCTCGCTGGCTGGCCTTACAGAAAGTGGCACAACGTGAAGCCCTTTGGAATGATTCTCAACTAGGTCATTGTATCCCTGCTGCTGCCCAGGCTGGGCTCTCAGGGGTGGTTTTGACTGTACATTTTTTGGAAGCAGAGAAAACCTTCGCTACATTACTCTGAGGAGGAGAGCAGGGGGCAGGCTGAAGAAGCTGCCGAGAGCGACCCCTCATTCCCTACAGCCCTGGTGTACTTCAAAGTCACAAAGAACCCATTTTCCTCAGTGTGTTCTTTCCAACATCTGAAGAGACAGAGCTCAAATCTCACCCGACAGACTCCTGCTAAAGGTGCTGCCTCTTTTATTCTCATTTCCAGTTTGTCTTATCAGGTATTTGCTAAGGCCTGCCATGTGAAGGCCCTGCAGTGCCCTTCCCTTGCCTCTGACCTTCCAAGGAGCGAAGCTAAAAAACATTGCTCTGGAATAGGGCGGGCATAGCAGAATAGGACATGTTTTCCAGCTCCTCAGCCAGCTGAGGGCCGTGCCTGGTGGAGCAGAGATGCTGCAGGTCTGCAGCAGCCTCACACCCAGTCCTCCAGCTCCCTCACCCCCCGTCCTTCAGCTCCCTCACCCCCCGTCCTCCAGCTCCCTCACACCCCAGCCTCCAGCTCCCTCACACCCCAGCCTCCAGCTCCCTCACACCCCAGCCTCCAGCTCCCTCACCGCCGGTCCTCCAGCTCCCTCACACCTGGTCCTCCAGCTCCCTCACGCCCCGTCCTCAAGCTCCCTCACACTCATCCTCCAGCTCCCCCACACCCCATCCTCCAGCTCCCGACAATGAAGGTCACAGAAAATCCCAGCTCGGGAAGGACCAAAGATACAAGTGAGTTCAGATCACAGTCGTAAATGACTCTGAAAGAGCAAGGGGGCAATTTTTTGGAAAGACTGAAACATTTAATTTAGGCACCTTCCACAGAGAAATACTCAACTTTCCCTTTTAAAATGGCTTTTTTTTCATTAAGGTAAAAAACTGACATGGATTTGATAACCTAAACATAGAAGAAGCAGCCCATCCAGGTTGGACAAGGCTTTGAGCAACCTGGTCTAGTGGGAGGTGTCCCTGCCCATGGCAGGGCGGATGGAACTAGGTATCTTCAAGGTCCTTTCCAACCCAAAGCATTCTGTGACTGCTGACAGAAGGAAGGGCCAGAGCCAGATCTCACAAAATGCACATGACTGGGCCTTGCACCTCTCTAAACCAGGCCCGGGGTGGCCACTCGAGAAAGCAAACACCCAAAGCAGCCACGTCAATTCCCGTAGGAACAGGACAGGATATCAAACTGCCGGGATCCTCAATAGATTGTGATTGCTCCTCCATCCCTCTTCCATTTTTCCCACCCCTGATGCCACGGCTTTCTCTAACCAGGAACCACACATCTTAGTACTCTTGGCTCTGAGACACACCTACACAATTTCCTTACCTGTGAGTGGAAAACAACAACAACAAAAAATGAAGCAAAGAATCAGCAGGTGATTTATGGTAACATTTCTTTTTGTTTCCGGAAATGTATTTATGACCCAGAGCCAGTAAAGCATGCACCTAATTCCTGCAGAGCCAGCCAGGCAGGAGCGGTCTCTGGTGGGACAGTGACAACCTGTAATGACAGTGAGTACCTGAGAGAACTCATCCAAACCAGGAAGAGGCTCACACCAACAGTCAGAGATCACAGACTTTCTGAGAAGAGCCCTAAACCTCCTTTTGCCAAGCAAATCCCAAAAAATAGTGTTCAAAAGTCCAGCAGATTGACAGGGAGTGACTGTGTACCAGATGATGGACCACCCCCTGAGCTGCACTCTGATCCCAGCAGCTTCCAGAAGAGGAGAGGATAAATAACAGAGCTTGTGTAAAATCATTCTGGGCATCCTGGCACCAGGAATCACAGGTTTAGGGATTCAGGGACAGAAACTGGATCCAGACAAGGCATCCTCTATGAGCTGCCTAACTAGGAGGACACGCATGGCACTCTTGGCAGTGGTTTAAAAACACTCACCTACGGTGGGTGGAAAAAGTATTCCCTTTGGTTTTCCTTACAGTTAGCACCCAACAATTTCACAGGACGTACTCCGACTCTTCTTGTAACGACCACTATTTGTAGCATTCGTGGTTTCATGTATTTCTATCCCCTTCAGTCACTTCTTCCCGAGCTGAGAAGTTTATCTGCTCAGGATCTTCTAAAAAAGACCTCACACTGTTACCATTAGCTACTCCCACAATAATAATTAACAACAAGACAAATAAACAAAGAAATACCCCATGGACTTTTGGTTTTCCTCCCTAGAAAATTCCACCTCGTACAACAAGATTAATTTATTTGTAATTTTCTCACTTTCCCTCATCTATCTGGACCTGCTGCGCTTCTTGTCTTTGTCTTGTTTTAACAGCTCAGGGCACTGAGGCTGTTGGTGAGGTCAATACTCAGAAGAGCTGAGAGTTTGTTCCCAAACACCAGGCAGGTGTCAGCACCTTTAACCGGTATTTCCACCCAAGACCAGTGACTGGTAGCAGGTGTCCCACTAAGTGGAAGAAGTGCTGGTCAGTTACTTTTCAGTTTGGGCCAAGTCCATTTTTAGAGCCCCTTTGCTCAGTGGGATTCTCTTGATCTTTCTCCAGGGTTTCAGATCATGCCCACAGGTACTGATTTTTCTCAGGTCAGAGGGAAGCAGGCCCTGCATGGTGCAGGCACCAGTGCTGCGCTCAAAGCTAAGCAAGCAGAGCCATGTACTGTGGATGTCACTGCTTGTGACAGCAATACTGACAGCACCGAGGTGGCACCAGGACCAAGGTGCTGCAACACTCACAGCCACGGAAGATGCCAGCAACACGCATCCTTGGGGAAACAAATGGTTCTCTCCTCTCTGCCCTCTCATTTAATTGTTTTGGTTAGAAGAGACCTTTCAGATCATCGAGTCCAACCACTGCCCTGGCACTGCCGGGGCACCACTAAACTATGTCCCTCAGCACCACATCTCCACAGCTTTGAGACCCCTTCAGGGATCACAGGGACTCCACCACTGCCCTGGGCAACCTGGACAGCCCTTGCAGGGAACCAATTGTTCCTCGTGTCCAACCTAACCCTCCCCTGGTGCAACCTGAGGCCATTTCCTCTTGTCCTATCGCTTGTTTGTCTCCCTGCTCTTTGACTTTGTTGCGACAGCAATCCTTCAAGAAGCGTTTCTCTGCTGCACCCGTATACATCAGGGAGCAGAATTTAGTCTCTTTCCTAAAAATCCTTCATGTGTTTTGGTTCGGTTTTTTTGTTAAAGATGTCACAAAGCAGCAGCCGGGCAAACAAGCTGTCCCTCTCAGCAGGACGTGAAGCTACCTTTGCAAAACAGACTCTTTCCTGAAACTCCCCTGGAAATCTGCACCAGAGCAAAGAATCGAAAACAACCCCCTCGCTAAGTCACGGTACCATCTGCACAAGTACCTTCCGTCCAGATCTGAAAACACAGAAAAAAGGTGGCAGGCACAACTACATCATTGCAAACCGAAGGAATCTGCCTACGGAGAGCTGAAATGACCTGCTGAAAGTTCTTCCCTCGTGAGCCCGAATAAAGCTTATTCTCAGTGTGTAACCCAGTAACCCATATTTCTTGAAGTATAACCCAGTTTGACAACCCCTTCACAGGGACTAAATGACAGAGAAGAGCAATTTTAGCACCTCTTCACCAGCACTGGTTCAACAACAGCAGAACGGGGCAGAGCTGATGGCAGCAGTCAACGTAATGACACCAGGCAGGGTTTGTATGTCAACTTCAGAAAAGGAAGAAAAATAATTATTAATTGTAAGGATGCACACTCACCTTATAAAATTATACCCATCGCTAGAGCAGACAGTCTCCAAATTGTCAATAAGCAGCACTATTGTGTAAGCCACGCTCCCCGGGGACTGTCATGAGTGCTTTGGAAACTGGCATTTGTGTAGCGCCTGCATCGGGGAGGCTTCTGAGATCAGCTTCCCTGAAATCAGCTCCTGGATTTACTGACCTTCAAAAGGGTGAAATGGGAACTCCAGTTGTTTACAGAAACTTGACCGGAGGGACGTGGATATGTAGGGCTGCGTCAGGGTGTAACCGGAAAGGTTGTATCTATATAGGGACTTAAGGCGTGGAGACTGCGTTGCCGTCTGTAAATTCATTACCGTGCACATTCTGTTTGCAAACCTGACGACAGGTCCACCTTTCTAAATACACTGGGCTAACACATATTTAGCATTTTGGCTAGAACAACAACAGAGCTCTCTGCCTTTGAGGATAGAGACAACCAACAAAACTTGGCCTCTGGTGAAGGAAGGCATTGAGAAGCTTCAGTTCGGCCGTGCTGCCAGGAACTGGTATTATTGATGCAGACACCAGGCGAACGGTGCGAGACAGCAGCTCGGGGCAGAACCCGCCCCGAGTCTGAGCTACCAAGCAGCGAGATGCTTTCTCAATTAAGAGGCATCACTGACCATCTTACTGCTTGTGAGCCCGCAGTCCTCCATGGGGAAAATCAGGCCATTATTCTGAGGTTATCGGTCACCACGCTTAACAAAAGAGAATAACCACGGCAACCTTTTCCGATCCCAGCAAACCACCACCAAGCACAGCGCCGGAAAGCCAAAGGGCCTCCCTCCAGGATCCTGCCCGTCCACCCTTCAACCTGTTGCACCCTTCCCGGTGAAAACAAGCCTCTGCCTCCACGGGTTGCACACATAGACTGGTTGCCAGCATACAAGGAACAGAACCAGACCCACAGGCTCTCTCACAGATGCGTTACTTGGTGGAAAGACAGAGCTAAGATCCTACAAGTCCCATGAGACCAGGCGGTTGAGCAGAGGCAAAGCTGCTGCCCGAGCTCTCTGCACTTACCCAGCACTGGGAAATACACGTGGGGAGAAGCTCTTCCCAGTGCTCCTGGCACAAAGAATCCCACTACCCAACAGTGCCCCGCTCCGACACCAGAGCCAGCCCACTGCCCAACAGTGCCCACCAGAGCCAGCCGAAAAGGCACGGGTCCATTTGAAACCACATTCGATCCTTCTCCAGGCACTGGAGCTGACTGGAAACCTCTGCTCCTCAAGTTACAGGAAGACTTTATAAAACCTCTCTCTGCACAGCCTTTTTTTCCTGGTTGGCTACGAAAGTCTATCGGCATGACCTGAGCTCACCCCAAAGGGACAGAAGACAGAAAGAAAGAGAATTTAACTTTCGCTTCCTCAAAATAGGTGCAAACCTTCCTCAAACCCGCTCAGAAATGGCATTTCTGCTGGCAGCAGGTTGGCTGCCACGCGTTCTCTGAAGAACACGCTTTGCCTCAGTTTAAAGCCAGCTCAGCTTATTCCAGTAGAATGATTTTCCCCCGCAAATTCCAAGTTTCTCTTCTCCAAACACAAAGGGGCGGTGGTCGCACCGCTTCGGGACGCGCCCCCGCCCCGGGCAGGCCAGGACCGGGGCACTGAGGTGGCCTCGGAGCGGTTCCGCCTCTGCGGGGACTTTGCTTTTTCAGACATTTGTTTGCTTTAGGCGCCGGGGAAAGCAGCGCGCCCAGGCCGGCCCCGCGGAGGGTCACCCCCCCGGGTCTGGCGGGGCCGGGGGCCGCTTCCTGCCTCCAGCCGGCCCCGGGTGGCGGGGGGAGCCCGGAGAACGCGGCCCTCGGAGACGGCCCGGGGGGGCTGGGGGGGCGGCGGGGCAGGCGGCGGCTGCTCCCGCCCGGCGAAGCCCGGTGGCCCTGGCCCACTTACCATGGTGTGTGTTGGCGGCGGCGGGCTGGGAGCCGGCCCGGCCCGGCCCGGCTCGGCTCGGCTGGCTGCCGGCCGCCTCTCGCTCTCCCTCCCTCCTGCCCTGCCCTGCCCTGCCCCGCCTCGCCTCCCTCCCCTTCCCGCCCCAGGTGCGGCCCCGACCGCATCTCGCCTTCCCACAATGCCCCGACAGGGAACGCCTCGGGTGCCTCCTCCTGCCCCTGCTCCCTCCCGCTCCTCCCCGGCGAGGTCCCGGGGTGCTGCGGGCTCGGTGGGCGCTGCCAGTCCCCTCCGTCCGTCCCCCCCCCAAATCCCGCCGCCCTTCCCCCGGCTGCGCCCCTCGGGAAAGGGGAGCAGAGCGAGATTAGAAAGGCTGGGTTTTGACCGACAAACAGAGCAGCTGTGCCCAGGGCAGCGAGGCCTCCCCCGGGCACGGCTTCCCCACTCAGCACTGGAAGGCGAAGACAGGCTGGGGCTGCACAGGGCCCGTCCGCAGACCTACCCGGTGATCGGCTCAAAGGGCACCTTTCTCCCCACAGCCAAACCCGAGTTTCATAAAAATGGGTTCCATGTCCTCCACTGGCTCTAGTAGCTACTCCCCTTGCAAGTATTCCTACCCTAAAGACACTGGCAGAGCCACAGGCACGATTCACAGCATGGCAGGGCTGGGAAGGGCCCTCTGGAGATCATCTGGTGCCACCCCCCTGCTCCATCCAGCAGGGTCACCCAGAGCAGGGGGCCCAGC
>JANHGN010005125.1:66767-85766 GCA_024605025.1 Megaceryle maxima | reverse complement strand
CTTCCTTCCTTCCTTCCTTCCTTCCTTCCTTCCTTCCTTCCTTCCTTCCTTCCTTCCTTCCCTTCCTTCCCTTCCTTTCCTTCCTTTCCTTCCTTCCTTTCCCTTTTCTTGTCATCTTTTTATCTCCTTTTGCTTTCTGCTCATCACTTTCTGCCTTCATAGCACCCTGTCATATCTGACTCTATTTCCATCTCCATCCATTTTTCTCTCTTTATCACACGACTATAGCAAAGCATTGCTGCAAAAGTCAACAGAAGGTTTGACATGTAGTTTCTGAGAGCAGAGTTTTTCCTTCTGTAGATGGTAGCTACCCAGTTCTGGGTTTTGATGGTTTTAGAGACCTATCAATCACAATGAATAGTTCTTATCTCTACAAGTGATTCCACTGAAGCTTATGGCACTCCCCATCAATACTGTGCTAATGACACAACTCAAGATTCTAGCCTGTATTTTGCTTATTTCAAAAAAATCATCTGAGGAGCCAATAATAGTCAGAATGCAGAAGTAGGTATGCATTATCCAACCAAGGAACAGTCACCTGTTGTTTTCTGCTTATGCTTTTAGTTCAATTATATAAAATTACTCAAACAGCTCTGGAAAGCATTAATACTGTAAAGGAAATACAGCCTCCTTCACTAAATGTTTGGGGTTTTTCTCAGTCAAAATCTAGAACTAAAATAAAATCAATCTGGATGGTCCAAATACAGAAGATTCATGAGTTCTTGTAAGGAGGATAATTGGGGCCAGGAGGTGAATTCCAAAGCTCTCCTAGAGAATAATTGCAACCCATTGACATACTGAGCATGTTTTGGCTGCATCAGAAATGTTAAATCTGTATTTGGCCATGAATAGATCAGAGTTTGTAGTTTACCAAATATTGTGGAGTTTCTGTTACAAAACAGAGCAGTAATAGTTTTTCTAAGATAGCTGACATGCATGAGACGGAAAAGAAAAATGGTTTTACTTCCTTCCTAAGCTGGAGCCTGACAACAAGCTTTTTTTCCCCCCCTTCTTTTTTTTTTGGTTTGTTTTTTTTTTTCTGTTGAGATGTTGCAGCTGTTTCAGCCTTTCTTACTGTGCTTGTTTTTAGAGTGTGACTGGGAACACAGGCTGAAAGTACAGCTGTTGGGTGCAAAATGAATCAGGTATTTCACAGTGGTTATTTGATTAGAAAACAGCACCCAGTCACACTGCTACAGTTAAGGAATTAGATTTTCAGCTGGTGTAAAGCAGCCTTACTCTGCTCAAGCTAAAGAAGCTATGCTGACAATACAACTTAAAACTGGAAAAGAGACTTTCATTACCAGCCACTATTTTGGATACTTATAGTTTCTCAAAAAAACCACCAAGAAACATGATATATTATGATACAATATCTTCTGGTTTTGCTCAGTTTCAAGGTGATTTTTTTTCTTTTTTTTCCCTGCCTGGAGCTTGGTATTATTTCAGAGTGGTTTTTGAGTGATGAAGAAAAGAGCAAAGTTCTTCAGGAATGGGAAATCTTTCTGATAGCTCTGGGGAGAGTGGGATATGGGAAAGTTTTACAAGATTTATTCTGAAAAGCTTACATTTGGTCTGGCGTTAACAATGAAGAAGAGACAGCTGCACTTGGAGTATGCTGGTTTTCAGGATAAAGCACTATGTTCAGAAGCAGAATACTGTGAGTGCTCCCTATGCTTGAAACCGGCCTTACTGTGGTAAAGCCCAAGCAAATGCACTGCTTGTTGGGGATTTTCATGAGGGATAGAGAAGTTTTCACTATGTTTTAAAACTACTATGGGCAACCTCTTTCTTTAGATGTAATTTTGGTAGCAGGGCCATCTCATCCTTCTGACTATACTGGTGAAACTTAGTGCGCAGTGGGGCAGCACTGGGCTGTGTATGGAGTGAGGAGCTACCCTGTGTGCCTTCTCATCTCCACAGGGCAGTAGGACACCCACCCTGATGCTTTTGGGGGTAAAGAAAGGGTCTTCCCATGAGTATACAAACACCCTGAGATGCAGTCACACATACTGGCTGCAGTCCTGTCCAATCTGGCTGGACATGAGCCAGCTGTAGCTGAGAAGCCAAGAGTTAGCAAAACATGGTCACACACTCTCATGTCTGAACAGATTCTGAAATGAAAATAGCTTAGGGCATGAAAACCAAAGCATGATGGCACAGATAGACCTTGTTGAAGCAGAGCACATCACCCAACAGGCCACTCACCCTCCTCAGGGCCTCTCTGCACTTGTTAGACACAAACCAATACAGGATAATAATAGACCTTATTTTAGCCCATTATATCCCACTATTTTTAATCAATATCCCAGTATTTTTAACCAGTTTTTTAGCTATGAAAGGATGCACCAGGGGTAGAATAAAGGTTCAAAGTGCAGAGTTCCCTATATCTGGCAGGGGCTAAGGTTGATAAGGGAGAGCTAGGAGGCAAGTAAATGAACACATGATACCTCTCCCAGTATCATCCTTCTTCTGGCAAATGGTGACCCAGAGATTCACTGAACTGAAAACTGTGCCCATATCTGGCATTTAATGGTCCTTTATGGACTTCTTTTCCATCAGTTTTGCTTATTGATTTTGAAAATATTTGTTGTTTTGTCCTCCATGGTACATGGTTACAGTGACTTCCATAATTTCACTCTGCTTGGAATGATGGAAGTTTCTTTGGGGGTTTTCTTAACCTGCTGCCTTATTTCATTTGATGCCCCTGATTCTGTCTGATGAGGAAAAGTGATGGGACCCTCACAGATCAATGCTTTGGGAAATGTTCACATGCTGAGCATGAACCTGTTGGCTTTCACATCCAAGTAGACAGAACACCTGATAGTCACACTCATTTCCCAGGAATACTTATGATTAAAAACAAACACTGCCACCAGCACCAAATTTTAATACATATCTCATTTCCCTGAAAACAGAGAAATTAGCATGTGTCATAGCTGCTTTCACAGATTACATGCCAGGGAACATAATGCATGGTACAGAAATTAGTATAGACAAAAATAATCACATCTGCTTTTTATTTGTAACTGCAGTCAGGGCTTGGAAAAATATGTCCCAGAATTCATCAAGAAGAGAGCCAAGCCTTCAGCATTGCTCTCCTGTTGCAAACAGCAAAGTGGCAAGCCTCACCAGTCCAGGAATCAAGGCTCAAAGTCATTGTGCCTGTCAGCAAAATTAGTTGACGCAGAGCGAAGAAGTACAGAGCTTGGCATCTTTCAGCATGATCATTCAAATCCAGTTCATACCATGGTATATGGGAGGCCATTTCCACCTTTGAACTCATCAAACTTCTTTTGATTTAGTTCCTGTCCCACTAGACAAATCGAGTCATAACAAAACTGACCAATGCAAGTGGCAAGCCATGCTGGAAGCAGGTGTGAGGGGTCAAGAAATAAATGATCATGGACCTTAAATCTTACAGAGCCAGAAGGAGGAAAAAGTGATGGGATGCCCATGGACTCATTACAAAGGTTGTCCTCAGTGCTCACTGCTGTCCTGCCTCTGTGATCCAGAAATTCACCTGGATTTTCAATACTGGCAGTCTGACCCATTTAAGGCTAAAAGCAAATTATGCACATGTGCACTTGTAGAAATGTGAATAGTTGCAATCTTTCCCACTGTAGCATTTTTAAATGAACAAAAAACTGTGGCAAACTCTTGCTGAGTAACATTTTCACATCTGTGGTTCAACTTTTAACAGTTTTATATTAGTGGTCCTTCTTGTGATAAAGATGCTCCCAGAAAGAAAAAAAAAATCCAATATTGCATAATGCAAAATCCATATAGACAAATGAAAATTAACACCTGGTGCCGAATAACTGTTTTAAGAGCACACATGTTTTAATACTCAGTTTGAACAGAAAAGCTTGCACTCTTCAGAGGAGATCCATTATATTCTCCATGGATTAGAATGATATACAGCATTTAGAGAGCTACATATGTGCCCTTTGCAAGGCTGTGCTGCATATCCCAGGGCATTTGAGGCATTACACAATAAAGTTAACCCTGAGCCTATCTCTACTGGGTAATGGCCTACACCTGCCAGACATCTAGGGAAAAAATAACAATATGATACTTAGATGGGATTGCTTTTAGAAGGCCTCTCATTTTTGCAGAAGATATTTCAACATGTAGACAGTAACATTTGTAATTCAATCCTGCTGACTAGCAGAACTGAGCATCAGAATGATTTTTAAAAGAAGCTGTTGCTTGCTGGTTTTCTACTCAAGTTATTACAGTCTTAATTTGTCATATTATGCATAAATGAACCTTGAGTTAAGTCTTCTTACTCAACTTTAATACGAGATGATGGCAAAGGTAGAATATTTAAATGAAATATTTTAATGTCCATGGACCTAAGTGATCACTGACTTCCAGTAGAAAGTATATATTAATTCATATATTCATTAATTAATTAACCGTTTATTGTTATCTTCGTAGATTTACTTTGACTTTGACCTAAGCTGAAGAAACATACTTATTTGGTTTTCTTTTAAATAGAGGGACATAAATATAGTGTTTGCTTTTAGAAGGATGTCTGGGGTTGTAGTTACTAACATTAAATGTGATCTTGGAAGGGTGTTTTGTAAGAACATCAGAAGAGGACCTTGGTTTAAACAAAAGTTCCATCTAATTCAGTGCTCTTTCTCCAACCGTGGTGACAAGTGGATGCCTAGGGACCCAGGCAACATATATAATACCTTGGAAGCTTTAAGCTTCCAACCATTTTCCATTCTGGGGATTTCCTGAGCTATTGGTTTTTGTCTGTTTAGCTCTTTCCATGTACATGTGGAGTTCCCCTTTGAATGTCTGTTCCTCTTGCATTCACATTCTTCAGCAAGGAGTCCCTAGGTCATCACATATTGCTAGGAAGTCCTATTCTTTTGTTTGCTTTGAACCTGACTCTCACTTTTGTCTTTTGATGGTGTTTAGTACTTTCATTAGAAGACAGTACATGATCAGTCTCTACCCACTCATCGTTCTATATGCCTTTTTCAAGTTTTTTTCACACCTACTCTACTTAGTCATTGTTCATTACAGGTTTTTTACCCTTCTCTGAACTTTTCCCATGTTAACATGCTCCTTTCGTCATGAGGCAATCAGAACTGGACAGAGAATTCAAGGTTTGTGCCAGCCATGAATTTGTACGACATCGGGATGTTTTCTGATTTGTTCTCTAATCCTTTTCCAATAATTCCTAAGTTCCTGGGGTTTTTTGGTTTTGGGTTTTTTGTTTTTTGGGGTTTTTTTTGACTGCTGCTGAGTAGTTAGATGCTGTTTTCATGGAACTATCTATCATATACCACTTTAAATTAATCTTCTTTGTTGTATTTCACCTGCTATTTTATTACCATGACATGCTGTCTTGTAAAGTCCTTCTGCCATCCTTCATAGTCTGTCCTCATCATTATCACCTTGAATACCTTCAGATCGTCATAAAACTTTGTCACTGATCTGCTCAACCACTTTACCAACTCATTTATGGCTGTTGAACAACAGTATGGATCCCATCACAGACACCTTGCAGAAGACTTCTGATGACTTCTCGCTATTGCAAGGACTGACTATTGACTGCTAACATCTGTTCTCTTTTAGTCAATTATTTATCTGTGCAAGACCTTCCCTCTCTCCTAAGTACCTGAGTGCAGTCACAGAGATATACTTTAATTTCTCTTATGCTCTGGAGAAGTGCTACCTTATCAAATAAAAAAATAAAAACCAAAAACCCCTAACCAACACCCCCCCCAAAAAAAAAAAAAAAAAAAAAAAAAGGGGAAAAAAAAACCAAACCCAGCACTTTATAGTCTTTGTAAAAAGAAAACCTTCTCTAGTACTGAACCATTTCCATAGCAGAAGTAGTCCCTGTATGGTGGTGTGTCCACAGTAGATTAAAGCCACACTGTATGCATATCAGCCCAGTTCCAAGCAATAAAAATCAGAGGTTTCTGAGAATGACACTGCAGTCCTAAGCAGCCTCTTCTTCCTGCTGTAGAAGCTGTCTTCAGATTGCCTTTTTCTTCAGGATTATATTGGATAAGCATAAGATAGAATTTCAAGGGCTAGGCTGATGCGTGCAAAACCCACACAGTTACACAGACCAAAAAGTGCATTTTTGCATCTAGTATCTGTTACAGCAGCACTGTAGGCTAGTAGATTAGTTCTAAGCAAACTCCAAACTTCTATTCCATAGTCCCAAATGAGTTAGGAAGTGTAATCTGAGCTCCCTGTATGTCATGAGGTCAAAGTCTATTCACTTGGGCTTTGAGCAGGTGATTTGACTATCGGCCTCAGTAAAATAAAGGTCGGTCAGTGCGTAAAGTAGCGAATAATTTTTCCAAGACTAGAGATGGGATCCAAATTTTCATGTATTGCTCTGAGGTTGCAATGCAGATGTGTTTAAAGGGTTAACACTGTGGCTCAATCAGAAAGAATGCTTGGCAATAAGAGGACGCCTGGATTAATGATAGAAAAGAATTCTTAGCATTTTATAGCAGTGGGTATTCGAGATGAGACATGGCTAATGATCAACTAAAAAGGTATTTGCAGCTGTGGTGCTACCTCTCCCCATAATGCCAACATTAATCAAGCTTTTTCATGCAGCTTTTCAGTCTGTTCTATTTTTCATTGTCCTGAATATAAAAACACAGCTCATGCCCTAACACACCGAGTCAGAGACTGTACTTCTGTGTCACCAAAAATAATCAGACCTTATTGATTTCTAAAAGCTGCACTTTCGGTACTGTGAAACAAACCCATAGCAAAGTCTTTAACAAAGCCAATTTCATTTTAAAGAAAAAAAAAGCCTCTTGTAACCCCAAAATGTAGATACCTCTGGGATGTGAAGTGCTTACAGCCATGAATAAACTGCTCGTATATTTTGTTTAAGTCTTGAATTACAACAAGACATCAGCTGTAATTAAAGCATCTCTGCCTCTATTTTGGAGTCAGCCATCTTGTTGAAAGACCTTGGCAGTGTGAAAAGCTGGTGAAATTGTGTAAGTCAATGTCCTAGCTGTTCTGATGCTGCCTTCGGAGTCAGAAGAAAAGCTTCATTATAGTGAAAAATTAAACATTTGACATAGAAGTTATTTCCAGAATGGCTTCAATCTTTTTAAATAATGAACCCCATTGAATCTCAACTTCTCGGCAAATGTTCATTATCTAAATTCCTTAAGTAAACTACACGTGATGCAGCTTTTGAAACATGAACATGATCTTCCCTCATGTAAACAATCCTCTGCCTTTGTTGGCCGATGCTATCACATTTGGGCGCACATCCTTCTGGATTGCAGGTCCAAGCCTATAAAACCTCACTATCAAATATCCACCCCAATCTGCAGATGCTTTATGCCTCTGCTTAACAGCCATGACTCATCCCATTAAAGTCAACAAAGTTACAGTAGTAAAGTTGAGCGTGTGTTTGGAGGAATAGGCCCAAATTCTCAGAAGTATTTAGGTAATTCAAGATGCAGAGAGATGACCAGTGGGGGAATTTCATACTGGTGTGACTAATCTCCCTAAGATCTCTCAAAATCAAGAGAGAGACAGAGAGAGAGGGCTCCTGTAAACGGGTTTCAGGACAACTAAATTAGGCTCCCGTTTTGGAGCATCTTCCAAAGAACCCTCCAGCTCTCCCTGTTGCTTGCTCTGTGCTGGGCACCTGGGTCCCACAGAAATCTGCACGAGACAGACCTCAAGGTGCCCATCCACGTCTTGTCTGCAGCAGTAGCCACCTCTCTAGCTTTGGGAATAGAGCTCCATGTACTTGTGACTCTGTAGTGCTGCTCACAGGAACAACCCGTGCCTGATGTAGCTTTGTACTCTAATGGCTTCACGTGCATCAGGACCAGATACTGTTGATGCAGAGTAAAGTTCACTTTTCAAATGGAAGGACCAAAGTGAAAATAAGTGGAAATTTGTTTGACTTTTAAAGACCTGCAGTTTTAAAATAGACATTTAAAGATAAAATTCTCCTTTCTTAGATGTACAGGGCTGAATAAATGATCCATCTTCTTTTTTTACGGTTGATTTATAGATATCTGATGTTAAGGAATAAAAACCATGGAATGACTCCGTCATATTTTAATAAATACAATGTATTTTGAGGATCCTCCAACAGACATGATTTTGCTGTGTTAAATAAAGCAGATTTTATAGCGCTTTAATCAGATCATGATGGAACATTATGCAAAATATTATGCAATGTAATGCAAAGTAATTAATGCAAGCAGAGAAGTGGTAGGAACGTGAGACCGCCGAGCAGCATGCATTTGTGTCACACATTGCCTGCTGATTTTCCCAATTTCTTTCCTTCTTAGATAGTGGTTTCCCGTTCAGAACGCACGGCTCCACATGTCAGCTTTCAGCTGGACTCCCACCCTGTCTCTCCCCAAGTTGTTGTTGAGAATTCATTAGTAGATGATGGCTATACCCTGGTAGTGACTGGGAAAAAGGTGAGTGGTTCATAATCTAATCCTTCTGTGTGCTGTGTAAACCTGTCTTTACACAGAACAGCAACTTCCAGTAAGAGCAGCTATTCACTCTGCATGCTCCCAGCTCTGCATCCTCCCAGCCTTGCCACTCCCTTGGGAACAGTGGAGGGGCAAATTTCCTCCACGGTAATTTTTTTCCCCTACTAAAGAAACCAACAGCCTAATATTGAGAAATGTTTAAATAATGTAAGAGCTGTGATATAAACCAACAAAAGCCAGGAAATGCAAATTTTAAGGCTGAAAGCCTGTCCTTAATTCAAGTGCTTGCAAAGAAAAAAAACCACACAATGGCTTAAAGAAAGAACGGTGCTCACAGTTTCCTGGCTTTTGTTCGTTTGTGTCATAACATTATAACTTTTGAAGGAGGGCGGTCTCTGTGAGAGTTACGTTGGTGTTTTTAAACCCGGGAGTCAGTGTTCACAGGAAGGTTTGAAAATTACTTTAGCATGCAGTCTGCAAAGAGTTAAAGGAAGATGAAGAGCTGTCATAAATATGCTATTGTCATAAGTAGATATGCATTGTAGAATAGGTTTAAAACATCAGCAGATAATATTACAGATAATCTTAAACCATAATCATAAGCAATAATTTGACCTCTTGAGTTCTATAAGAATTTACAGAAATACATCAGCCATTTTTAAAGACGGTTATTAATCATTTACTAGAAATGTATGAGATATTTATAAGAGTAATCTTCAAGAAAACTTCCAAAATAGGTTTAAGGAAGGTACTGAAGTGCAAAGAAGTATGACATACTTATACAGTAACGTAATTATATACTCATTTTATATTTTGACTAAAAATAAGTCTTACATATTTAGAGTGACTGTTGTCATAAGTATCCTGATATGTTAAATAATTTTAATTTTAATTAATATTTTAAGTATGGTATAGTATAGGTTTTTTGATGATGGGTGTTAAGAACCAAGTACTTGGGCTGTCACATGCTGTAAGTGTGTCACAGATACTAATACAGCCTTGCCAGAGTTGAAATAGCCATCATGCCTATTTTTACAAACATATGAACTAAGACATACTGAGATCCACTTTTTTTTTCCAAGAACTAGTGCAGAACTGGGAGGAGCACACTGCTGTTTTCTTTTTTCCATCAGCAAAAAATGCTATCTTGCTGTAAACACCAGATGCTGGTAGTAACTGTATATAACATTAAGATGCCTTTAGGGTTTCTCCCAAGCGAATTTAAAATCATGTCAGTTAAATTACTTATAAGATCCTATAATTACTGAGCTAAAGAGAAGTCGAACTGCGGCTTGCACATCTGAAATCTGAGTAGCACCACAGTGCATTGCATAAATAGAGACTCTTCTTGTCGCTGAGTGTCTGTATTAAAAGAATCTGTGCACCATGTCTTTCCCCCAACAGATAACAAGGATCCCACTGAAGGGGCCGGGCTGCCATCACTTCAGGTCCTGCAGCCAGTGCCTGCTGGCACCTGGCTTCATGCAGTGTGGCTGGTGCAATCAGCAATGCCTCAGGTCTCCCGAGTGCCCTGACAGCACCTGGACCCAGGAGACCTGCTTGCCTAGGGTTTATGAGGTAAAGTGGTGAATTTCTCATCTTTATCTCTGAGGGAAGAACATGGTCTGCACTCTGAAGATATTTTCTGTTTATTTTTTCGCAATTATGATAGATGAAAGGTCTGCTGTCCTCGACTTCCCCTCAGCATCAGTGTCCATAAAGCCTCTGGCTGGATGCACATACTCTTCCTGAATGCTGTGGGCTCAGGCACTTGTGATGGACAGGTCTATCTGATTGTCCTGGCTTGCCACGGGAGAGCCTCAGCCCTGCAAAGCATTCATGGTAGGGAAGCAGCATGGGTCTGAGCCAACCTGGCATGGGTCTGAGGGGAAAGGCCAGTCACAAAAAGGAGCACCCTTGCTCTCAGACTCCTTTCAAAGGAAGGAGGTGGAGGAGAGCACTTCCCACCCACAGCTGCTACAGCCTGACCCAATGCAGGAGGTCTCTGGCCCCTGCTTCTCATCCATCCCCATACTGACTCCAGCGATGGAGGTAAGGGTGTTGTTTCCCTGCGGGGAAAAGTCCCTCTCTCCCCAACCTGAGCTCTGCAACAGAACTGTCACCCAAAGCACCCCCTGGGGACGTACTTTTTCCTAACTTCCCTCCCCAGCAATTTGTTCCCATGAGTCCACTAACCACCAAGGGGGATAAGCCTGTAGCTGCACCCCTCCCTGGGACAGGGGACAGCCAGAGGCTGCTACCAGACAGCCAAAGCCCATCAAGGATGTGCAAGAACAAGCCGCAGGGATAAGCAGAGAGCTGCACTGGTACACTCCTGGTTTAATTTCTCTGTGCTTAGCGCAGGATACGCACTGGCTGGCTGTACGTGGAACCAAATCATCCCGCGTGAAATGTGACAGAGCTGTGAAGGCAGAGGATTATGAGGCAGTTAACAGACTAGAAAAGTGAGGGAAGACCAAGCACAAAACTTTCTGGTAGCACTTATACCCATTTACATTTGCTAGTGCATTTAAACTCCATGATGTAGTTAAAAATACATTTTCCTTTATGGACATGCATCTTATAAATGGAGATGAAAATTTGACGTGCCAAACTCTCAGAGAAAAAGGGAGATAAAAGGTTTTTTATAATAATGAATGTATTTAGTGGATGTGCCCTCCTTGAAAGTACTCAAGGCCACATTGGATGGGGCTTTGAGCAACCTGATCTGGTGAAAGGTATCCCCGCCTACAGCAGGGGGATTGGAACTAGGTGATCTTTAAGATCTCTTCCAACCCAAACCATTCTACAATTCTATGATTATATGAAGATTTCTTTCAACCAGGTAGATGTTTAATGTACAACAACTTTTTAAAGAATAGACAAGCCAACTGCTAATAACCTAGAAACAATTCTAGAAACACGTTTACAGGATGTTTTTTTTCTTTTCCATGTTCACCTTTCACTTACAAAATTTAGGACCAACACATGCAAAATTCAATGAACAAACAATGAAGCATTATAGGAAATAAACCCAAAATGGATGAAAAGGTGTGGATGTGTATATTGGTCTTGCCTTCTATTACCATTTGCCTTTGAGCAAAGGAGATGTCAAAAAGTTGCTAATGCAGAATGTGAATAGTTTACTTTCCCTTTATACAAAAACACAAGGCTGTATTAGATGATCTAATAGTCCTTTCTGGCTTTAGATTGTATGAGACTATGAATCACCAACTCAAAAGGATATGCTGAGAATTAGTCGTGGTACATTTTTGTACACCTCTGCAGGCCCAAGCCACTCACCTCTCCTGCACAGCTTGTTTTGTTTTTCCTAGAGCTCAAGCATAAGTAACATCCCTTAATGATTTTTTTCTTGGCAAAACTTTCCAGCAGTGGCTCTATATGGCCATGCCTCCAAAAAGATCTTTAAGGTTCTGCACCACTTTAATTTCTGATTTTCGGAGATGCTGAGCTCGTATAGCCCTCTTTAATTTTAATTATGAGTGTGTGCACTCAGCAGTTTTAAGAATCAAGCACCTGAGCCCATGGAGAGATGCTTAGGTGCATCAGAACTCATGCAGGGGAGCATGCCTTGGATGTGGGGCTGTGGGTGCAGGCGTGGGGCTGGCCGGGTGGCCCCCCTTCCCCATTTGGCTCAGCTCTGCCAGCTCAGCACAAGCCCAGTCTACCCCTGTAATGAATATAGATCTGTGGCACTGATGAATCTTAAAGTGAATCTCAAATTACAGTGTGCCCACATTGGTAGAAGTTGTTTCTAGAAAGCTTGTAAGAAAAAAATGCAGCTGAGTACTTAAATCCCTTTGGATTGCTAGCTGTTAAGACAGATTTCATGCTCTACTGGACCATGACATTTAACATTATTACTGAAAAAAATATAAAACAGATTATTCATCATCTTCTGATCTGTCTTTAAATTCATATGCATAAAATATGAGAAACAAGCTTGTTTTGTTCCTAACAAACAGAGGATGACCTGCTTTGCATAGTGTCTGGAATTCAGTCCAACCCTCCCACCCCCCTTAATACTTTGCAGCTTTCAGAGGGACAGATTGCTTGAGGTATGTCATACGATCACTTTAACATGAGGGGAACACAGAGCTTCTCTGAGAGTCTGATCCAATGGATGTTAGCTGAGTCTTCAACAGAGTTTTCCCAGGTTATTACACAGAGTGCACAATGAAAAAAAAAAAAAAAAAGATGAGTTTTTCCTCTCGGGAATGGCAGAGAAGAAACCCAATGTTTTCTCATGGAGCCCTGCAGATCCTGTGTCTCTGCCCTGCTGTAAGCACTTTTCCTTGGAGCTGTGGGTGGTGGGGAGCAGCCCCACACCCCAGCCCTGCAGGCAGCGCAGATCTCCCACTCTGCCCAGGCAGCCACGCTGCTGCAAACAGGGCTGGCACAAGAACACATCCCCCACCACACCCCTGCTCCCACCCCGCACCTCATCACCATACCCCACTCCCATCCACCACCTCTGCCGACATCAAGGAGTGTTTTGTCAGCCTGGACGAGCAGTGCTAGAGGAAAGCCTGGGGGCTCAAGGGAGTCTCCTCAGAGATCACTTGGTGCTGGAACAAATTGCAGGAATCTGTGTGTGGAGTTCAGGTCCCACTGAAAGGTGAAGGGCACAAAAGAAGAAATAAATTGGTCTCCCTTTTGTTTCTTTGTTGTGGTTAAAAATCTGTCATGGTTTGTTGTTTTTGAAGTGAGTCATTTTATCTGGCTTTTGTTTCAGACATATCAAGAACATTAGGCCTTCTGCTGCCTGTTTAGATTTGAGGTTTTGCTGGAAGATTCATATGTGGCCTCTGTATTTTCTTGCCTCTTAATTTAAATGAATGGGCCACTGATAATAAATAGATACTCTGTTCCAACAATTTATAAAGTATGTCAGTGTATATTAGCATGCTGTCAACATAAACAAAAGGAAAACACAGTGTTTTAAATTTATCCAAAAAGAATAGGAAAAGTTAACTTTCTCTCCCTTACCCCAAAGTCCAGAGAGCAGCAGGGAGAAGCAGCATGGCAGGCTTTGCAGAAGGACTCGCTCCATGTTAACAGTGGAGTTGCCTTCCTACACAGAACTTTGGAATCCTAAATATCATAGCATTTATAACTGATTTGGGGTTTGCTTACTTTCTGTTACTACCTGTGTGATGTAAGCAGACAGAAGATGCCTACATCTACCTCAGTCTAAAATCCAGGAGCTTCACTGTTCATTCCTGTCAACTCTCCCAAGAAGTCTGGGAAAACGCATTTAACTTTCAGAGGTTTTGTCATACAGAAAAAAATGGAACAAAAATAAAGACATGAATAAAACCACTCTGGGGTTATTTCTTCAGAACTTCAATACAAGTGTCTAAGATTTGGTTTATTTTTTGCTATCCACTTAGAGGTCTTGCCTCCTAAATTTGCTGGCAGAATGTAGCAAATTCTTTTACTTTCCTTCAATTAAGGCACATGGGCTGCTATCACAAGTCCCCTTTGGCAGATAAGATCACTCAAAACTAGTTAAGTGCCTTCAGATTTATTCTCTACAGCTTTGTGAAGCCTGATTTTAATGTCCTTTTTTTTGCTAACTTATGGATTACATTTCAAACTCTTCAAATGCCACACATCAATACATTATTGTACAAAACACCAAGACATCCTGTACCCCTACAGAGCAATTTCAGTTTCTGGTAGGGTTTTGTTACTCCAAAAATAGATAGTGTGCTGAGATATTAAGTAGAGTGGAACATTAGGATCTGAAGTCAATCCAAATTTCGAAGAAAAAAAAATCAAAAAAAATAAGGGAAAGTTAAACTTGGGAACAGCACAGACTCTACAGGGTACAGTATTGCTTCACACTCTTAGCTTTAGCGAGCATCACTCATTTTTATGGGATTTGTGCAAAAGTACTGTTCCTGCATAGGTTCCCTCTTCTCTGCTCATTGACAGCTGATTCAAAGCTCATTAAAATAGGAAAGATTCCTGCTGGCTTCAGTACATTTTAGATCAGACTCTTTGTCTGGTTTGTAATGAGGGCAGTAAATTTCCCCATATAGAATATATGGTATAATTCTTTTGAAGTACTCTTCAGCTGCCTTTCTATCTACAATAGTTCATTTATGAGAGTCTCGAAGTATAGACACAAGAGAGGTGAAAAGAAATGTGCTGTCTTACTGGATTTCCAGATGAAATAATAGCCAAGTATCTCTCAAACACTTTCCTTTCAGCTTGAAAATTAAGCCAGGTCCTTTGAAAGGCATAGCTGTATTGCATTTTAGGGGCAAAATTACTATCACTAAAGCATTAAGTCTAAGACATTTAGGCACTATGACCACAAGCAGAAATTCAGTCTTTCATTCTCTCTCGTTTGCCCAGTGGTACTGGTATGTATGCAAAATTATGCAGTATTGTTAAAAGTCCCCATAAAACTTGAACCAATGTCTTTTTGATATATATTTCTTTTACTGGTGGTACTGGCCAGTACTTTACTGAGTTTTTTAAGGCTTCTATAGTGTTCCTACACTTTTCCCACCATTGTTATATTTTACAGGACAATTTACAATATACAGAAAGAAAAAAAAAAAAAGCATTTCCTTTGTAGATTGTCTCTGTGTTTCTGAGGGGTAGTTTATTTTTAACTCAGAATTAGAGGTGACCAAATGTAAAAGATTTAAGGAAAGAATAGCAGAAGTCACGTTAACTTTATCACAGCCAACGCGATATTGGATTATGGTGTCTTTGAAGCTACTTCACTCTGAACCTGACTTTCATCGAGCTGACAAAAAATGGTCATTTTAGGGCTCTTTTGTGTTCAGCATTCAGCTTCTTACAAAATAAGTACATTGTATGTTTTACATGCCAGAAATAAGATGTGAAAGACAAGAACGGTAGGATTTAAAAGACTATTACAATGCACAGCTTGTTCAGTGCCCCTAAACACTATCCTTCAAAGCTTTCTAGTATAGGTTTTGTTATTTATTGCTACTGTCAGAGAAAGCTCATAATGTGACAAATGAAAGGTGAAGAACAATTAAGATGAATGGTAGGACATAGTCTACCAGAAAAAATGCCTTCTAAAATTATTCCTTTGCACATTCTTTAACTCCATTTGAAGTTCAGGAAAAACTGATGTAACTAACACAATATTTTTTTAACAGATTCTCCCAAGCAGTGCTCCCCTAGAAGGTGGGACAAAACTCACACTGTGTGGATGGGACTTTGGATTCGGCAAAAATAATAGATTTGAATTAAAAAATACAGTAGTCCATATCGGAGGACAGATTTGTGCTCTGGAAGCAAAATCTAGCAACAAAAACAAGTAAGAAACCCAAAATATTAACTTCCTTTTATATAGATATTCTTTATGTGGTATTGATTTTTTAACAATATAAACATTCCATCTGTGTCATCTCCGATTCTGAAATTTCAAACAGGAAACAATCCCTCAGTTTGATAAGCTCTCCAAGAAAAACGTGTTCAAAATGGAGAACAAATAAATCTAGTTAATGCCAAGAGCTCCTGCAGCAGCTTTTTCTGGTTTGTCTGCAAAATGCTGTTCAACATCTGTGGGAGCTGGCAAGAATGAAACTATTCAAAGGTTTGAAAGGGGGCAGGTTCCTCTGGCAGGAGCCTGCTGGGCTGTTACATCACCTTGTTCTTCCTCATTGGTGAAGCTGCTGGAGAGAAATGTGAGAAGATGCAGGTATTTTGTCATCCAGAGGCTTATGACCCTCAGCTGCACCACTCCTCCTCCTTCACCTCAAAAATAAGTATTTGAGACAGTGGGATGATGGCTTAAGTTTTAAGACAGAGGTTATTCCAGGTGTTATCTTGAAGAAATAGGAAGTTCAAAGTATGTGACTCTACTACCAAAGCAATGTGTAAATCATGGCATGGCTTCCCTGTTCATATATACAGCAGCAAAAAGATCACCCTCCAGGAGGACTGAACAGTCTCCTAACCTCTGTTCTGAACGGTCTTTATGCAAACAATGTGATTTAAAGAGACTAGCTCATATATGAGACTGTGGAAATGTAATGCCATTGACACAAGCTGCCAAAAAGTTCAAGAATAATTTTTGGTAATATTTAAATGTATACAATTAACTTGTGATATGATGCATTGTTTTTCTAATCTTGATGTTTGACAAAATTTGGCACTGAAAGAAAATTCCAAGAACCAATTCAGCCACTGAATGGGAGGTGTTTGTTTTCTCTAGCATGCTTCTTTTTTTTCTCAGATGTATTTGATATACTAAAATTATTTTCTCTGGTGAAGTATAAACACCACAGTGTTTGTATTTAGTATTAAAAAAGATGACCACAGTTCTTTTAGCTGTTATTTCTGAAATGTCCCTGACACACATATATTGATGATTTGTGTAGTATGGTTCCTCCATTATTACATTATTATAAGTATGATGTGATTCTATTTTAATACCAAAATATCAAGCCAGAAAAAAAAAAAAAAAAGTAATCCCATCTTTTCCCTTGTTTTCCAAAGGCTGGAATGCACAGTTCCTGCTGCAAGAAATCCAAGTTTTAATATATCCAGTAGTGTTTCTGTTGGACATGGCAAAACACTATTCAATACATTTTCGTATGTGGTAAGCACTATGATTAAAACTTTACTGTCAAAATTAGTTTCAATATTAACTGGAAAGAGACTCCTCATCAGTCCAATCCAGTATGCTAATTCTATATTCCTGTTTGCTTTATTATTACTTCATGGAAATGATAATAAATGTTTTAAAGTTCTTCCTCTTCACATTTTGAAAATAATATAACAATCCGCTGTTCTTCTTTTTACACCCTCATCAGAATCCTGTTATCACAAGTATCTCTCCCACCTATGGCCCCAAATCTGGAGGAACTTTGCTAACTATAGCTGGAAAATACCTAAACAGTGGAAAATCCAGAAGGATATTTGTTGGTGAGAAACCATGCACCTTGAAAAGGTAATGTACTTACTAAAATGTGATGCCTTTAGTGTTGAGATGGCTTGATTAAAATGTCTTGGATTAAAAAAAAAAAAAAAAAAAAAAGGCAAATGTGCATTGTTCTCCCCTCCTGGTGTTATGTATCAGAGAATTGATATTGCAAAAAGCATTTGGTTCTGGATTACATCCTGAGTTTAGGATGACTGAAAGGTTCCTAGAAGGGACTATGGTTCCCTAGAAGACTTGTTTATTCTGTAATTACTTCATTAACCTCATTAAAAAGGTTGCATAGATCATTAGCAAATCAGCTTCTAAAGGACTAGAAACTGCCCATTTCCCATCATTTTTGTCATCCCAGCTCCCACTCATTCAGCCCTCTCTTGTATTAGCAAGAGCTGCTGTTCATCCAGCAGCTCCCACTGAGCATCCAGTGGGTACAGGTTACTATTTCCTACTGGTTTGTTTGGTGGAAACCTGACCAGTGTGGGAATGTGTATCTTGTGCAGAGAAGCAGCTATTTCTGTGCTGATATCAGTAAACAGCCTCCAAACCAGAGACAGCATCAGTTTGGGACTTTTCCTGATAAATACAAACTTGTTCTGAAGATTAAGCCAGAATTTATTGTGGCTCTGTACTGGTTCCTGTAGGAACTCAGTCAGGAATCTCTGATGTGCTCTGTGTCATAATGCCTTCAATCCCAGCTGTATATAAATACTAAATTGCAAGCACAGATTCCATGCTATGGTCAGACAAGAATTCTGAATTTAGTAGCCGTACTACCATGGCATAAATCATGCTTGGTCCTATTTTCAGGTACAGCAGAGTGGCTCCAGAATTGCCATCTCTGCAGCCAAGGGCAAAATCTGTCCCACTGTGTTACAGGAACAGGATGTCCAGCAATTGCTCTAACTTTTGAGTCTCTTATAATGATTATGGACAGTTGTAGTGGTGAAACATTACACCAGTGGAGAATGTGGGAAAGCAATAGCCTATTTGTTAATGTCAGATTCAAAGTCAAATTTTATTCTTTGCTGCTAAATGATTTATTGTATGCTCTTGATCAAATCAGCTAAATCTGACTAAATCAAGAAAGGGGCTTAGGTATTCAAGTCTGATATTTAATCACTACCAAGATCTTCATCACTTCTGTTCGGTGGCTACTTAATAGTTCAGGGTGGCATTTATTGATGTCATCATCTCAGCTGGTCAATTAATAAACAAATATATAAACCTTTTGGGAATGATTCATTTGATCAATTTGAGACATCTGCTATGGGGGTGAGATGACAGCCAGCTCAGAGGCAGACATCTGCTTTGGTCAGGTGAACCTCTAGGTAACAAACCATAGTTGGGACTTACTCAGTAATCATCCCCAGCACCCCTCTTTCTCACCAGCCAAGTTGTTTGAAGACTTCTACACAGGTCTTAGACTGTTTCTCAGTGCAGGTATTTCTCTACTGTCTCTATTTTCCCCAGTTCTGAGGGCAGCTAGATCAAGGGTTTACTTTTTCCTTTAAAAGATGGTAAAAGTTTCCAGATACATAAGAACAAATCACTAACCCAAACAGTACACAG